>MU736881.1:4856-97573 GCA_026770625.1 Nicotiana glauca | reverse complement strand
TGTGCAAATTTTCAGGTCATTCGGACATCGTTTGGTCAGGTTTTTGATCGAAAGTGCATTTCGGAAGTTCTTGAAGAACTTAGGCTTTGATTTGGGGAAATTTGAGGATTTTGATGTTAAGGATGGTGATTTGATGATTCGAGCAAGTTTGAATAAAGTAATAGATCATATCTGTGCTTTTGGTTGAGGTCCCAGGGGCCTTGGGGTGATTTTGGGTGGTTAAACGGTGAATTTGGAGTTTGTTGCATGGAAGAGGTTTGCTGGTTCTGTTGTTTCCGCATCTGCAGAAAAGGAGTCGCATAAGCGGTTCCGCAGATGCGGCGTTTGGGTCGCAGGTGCGGTCTGGGAGGCCTTGGCGTGGACCGCAGGTGCAGAAGGAAATTCGCATAAGCAGTGACCGCATGAGTGGTTTTGGACCGCAAAAACGATCCCTGGTGAGTTAATTTAGACCGCAAAAGCGCTCGTTTGGTCGCAAAAGCGAGAGCCGCAGGTGCGGTAATCCGAGCGCAGAAGCAAAAATCGCTGTTGGCAGGAGGGTTTTATAATATATTTCATCCGCGAGGGTTATGCATTTTTCCTCCTTTTTTCAACGTCCTTGGGAGCTTTTGGAAGGGAATTTCAAAGGGATTCAAGAGGAATCGACTTGAGGTAAGAATCTTGGTCTTAAAACATGATTATGTTATGAAATTGGTCTAGAAATTCGTGGAAATTAAGCCTAAGGTTGATGAATTAGGGCTTGAGTTTTTTATATTCCAAATTGGGATTTTGGTAGGTCATTTGAGCCCGAATTTGGGAGTTCTTGGTATGTATGGAATTGTGGCGAGATGAGGAATCCGGTAATATGAGTTTTGTAATTTTTTGAGAAGCGGGCCCGGGGCTCGGGTTTTGTTAGTTTCGGGATTTTTTCTATATTTCTATTGTTTTCGATTGGGTATTGTTCCCTTGGCATATTGTAATGTATTCGCTATGATTTTGGTTAGATTCGACGCGCGTGGAGGCCAATTTGAGGGGCATAGGTGTCGCGAGCGAGGAATTTCACCGGTTGGAGGTGAGTAATACCTGTAAATGATATCCTGAGGGTTTGAAACCCCGGATGTGCACATCATAGTGCTGTATTGAGGTGACTTGCACGCCGGATATGAGCGTGGGGTAGAGCACCATTGGGGATTGTGACTTGGTCCGTCCCGGTTGTTGATTTTACCGCATAATTGTCTGGAATTTATTAGTTATCACTATTGTTTGGGTTGATTGCCGTACTTGGCCTTCGTGCCAACTATTTGAACCCTTCGGGGATTATTTTCACTGTCTTCCTCACTGTTTTGACTTATTACTTGAACTCAGTCATACTATTTCTCCACTACTTTACAACTCAGCCACTTTCACTCATATTGAATCTTAAATGATAATTTGGGTTGAGGACTATTGTTTTACTATAGCCCGAGGGGCTTGTGACGATATTCTGACTGGGTGCGGCCGAGGGCCGGATGTGAGGATACACGGAGGGATGTGAGGCCTAGGGCCTGGATGTGAGGATTATATATGGATCGAACTGCACGCCGCAGTAGTATATTATATGGATCGGACTGCACGCCGCAGTAGTATATTATATGGATCGGACTGCACGCCGCAGTATGTATATATTGGATCGGACTGCACGCCGCAGTGATATATAGCGCTTGGGCTGTAGGAGCCCCTCCGGAGTCTGCACACCCACAGTGAGCGCGGGTACCCATATGGATTGGGCTGCACGCCGCAACGAGCTATGGATCGGGCTGCACGCCGCAGCGATATGTGGATCGGGCTGCGCACCGCAGCGGTTATAATGTGATACTGTCTCTGAGAGGGATTTGAGAGAGAGCCCGAGGGGCTAGTTCATTTTGAGATATTACCCGAGGGGCGAGCTTTTACGTGCTCATTCTGCATACTTCTTGCCTTTTTCCTGTTATACTGTGGTATTTGTGCACGAGGGGCGGATTTTCTGTGCTAATCAGCACTAACTATTTTGAAACCGTTTTTGTAATTACTGAAAAGACCATTTTCGAAAGAGATTTGAACTGAGCCGAAACATTTCTAAAGATTTCACTGATTTCACTATTTTCTCAGAAAGCGTACCCCGGTTTTGTATAGCATGTTGGTTGCTTTATGTGGTTTTAGGCTGCTCAGTTATTATTTACTTTTATTACTCACTGAGTTGGAGTACTTACTTTACTCCCTACACCTCGCGTGCAATTGCAGGTATTGTTCACCTGGTAGCGGTTTATTAGCTGATTGAAGGTATTACTATTAAAGCTGAGCAGAGCGACGGCCTGCGTTCGTGGCACCGGCTTATTTCCTTTGGTTATAAATTTTATTCTGTATATTGTTGGCCCTGTAGTTGTATTTAGACTTCTCTAGATTCTCATGACTTGTGACACCCCGGTCGGGTTGTGTTGGGTGGTAAATGTCGGCTATTAATGTCATTAAGACATATTATTCATTCATTTATATTTATTAATTATTAAAAAGGGGCATTGTTGTTCTGTTGGCTGGCCTTGTCTTCACGAGAGGCGCCATCACGACCGGGTTTGGGAATTAGGTCGTGACAAGTTGGTATCAGAGCCTAGGTTACTAGGTCTCATCAGTCATGAGCAGGTTTAGTGAGTCTCGCGGATCTGTACGGAGACGTCTGTATTTATCCTCGAGAGACTATAGAACCTTTAGGAAAGCTTCACTTTCTTGGAATTCTTATCGTGCGTACTTGATTCAGCTTGAGATATAACTCTTGAAATTCCTTCCATATGTCTGTAGGCGCACATGAGCACTCAGTATTGTATGTGCCTTGATGACTTGTGATTCCCCAATCAAGGGGAGAGATGTGATCCCGTGAGTTTGATGTTGGGCCAGTCTGGAGGACTTGAGGCCGGATCTTGCCTATGGCTTGAGCACTGAGGTGCTGATCGTGTGAGCAAGTGTTTTGAACTTATATGTTCGGTATTGTCGCTATTAGCTGGAGTGGCGGTTTGGTATTCATGTGATGAGTATGTTAGTACTGCGAGATGTGATTATATGACTTGGTAGTAATGAAGAAGTCTGCTAGATAATAGATGGACTGTTAAGTGATTTGTTTCCTATTGTGGTTTGATGTGTAGCTCGAATATGGGCGCGTGAAGGATATTTTCGTATCTCCTGGTTGGGAAGTGAAGTGCATTGCATGCGGCGGTATGATTTCAGACTCGGGAAGACTAATGACTATGTAACGTATATGATGGTGGAAGGTGTGTTGAAATACTAAACTGAGGCGAAGCAGGTGGGTTATCTCCTGCGGAGTGTTCTTAAGAGGTACGATTCTTATGTATATTGTTAGAAGATCTCATGTATAATTGAAAGGTACGTGTTGTAATTTGAAAATTTGGGTCGCTTCAGAGAGTGGACTCAGCTGATGTGGGGATAAATGCGAGGTTTGTAGAGGATTTCAGTATCCGAGGATCTGTGTTTTCATAAACTAGTAGATGATTTGAGTTTAATCTCACTATGATATCGTGGCATCATTAGAGCAAAAGTATTGTGGGCTATTGAGTGTGTCCTGATATGTGGCTTCGAGCCAAGTTGGGGAGGTTGCTGTTGATTAGCTGATTGCACGGTTATGAGCTATGTTGGTTTCATTTCGAGGTATGCTGGCGGATCAGTTCTGGTTGCAGAAATTGAGCCAAGGATGGCACGCGTGAAAGAAAATTTTGATAAAGGTTATATGATGCTTCGTAGATGTGTGCAAATAATAGGACGTCTTGAGCTATTGTTGGTAAAGAGTGCTCAGTTTATAGAGAAGGAAGATGCTTGTTTGTATTGAGATGAGGTCGTATCCTTCGGTGTCAGAGTGCCAATGAGGCACATGTGGTTTTGTTAGCTGAGCAGGCTAAATGCAAGTTGAATAGAGTGAATAACTCTCGAGAATGGTTTTAATGTGTTCAAGACTTTCAAGTAGCAAATCAGGTGTCTTAAGGTTGTGTATGTGGTCAGAGACTGTGTTTTCAATGGAAAAGGTCAAGACTTGTGGTTTTTTATGCTAATTATAGGATTCTATGTATCAGTATCTGGGATGTAATGGTAAAAAAATCCGATTCGCAGGAAGTTCTTCAAGTAAAGTATTCTGGAACGTGGTATTTCTGGGAAACATTGAGAGAGTATTCGGTGGCCTATGGGTCTTAGAAAGTGTGGTCTTATGTTCGAATCTCCTGTGGTGAGCCTGGGTTGAGGCATTGTGATGCTACAGCGAGGGAGAAATATCAAGTGGATGATGAATAAAAAGAGAAATTTGATAGACGGAACAACTTGATAATAGGCCGAATCAGTATGGTAAGGGTATGGTTAATTCTTTGTATGTGTTCGAGGTAATGACCTTTTACAGGCATTTTTGCAGCAATGCTCTTGGGTATTGACGACTTGCTCAGCTTGGTTTAGATAGAAGGATTCAGTCCTGACAGTTTAGCTTGTACAAATGGAGTTGGCAGAGATGCTCTTGTTGGGTTTTACCGTGGTTTGAAAATGAGTATATTTCCTATGGGTATGCGAAGCATGGAGTGTGTAATGATTTTTCTTCTAAATGGGATCAATGAAAGTTCTCGTCTAGTTGAGTGCGTCGATGTCTACGGCGCGGAAGGGAGATAAACGTTCTTATGTTATCCGAGTGTGGTATAGTATATGCGATATGTTGTGGAGGATTGGGATTTGTGTGTGTTAGGCTCGGTTCAGTTCAGAATGGAAAGTCATTAAATTCTTAAGCAGCACGGTCAGTTGCAGGTGATTTAAGAATCGATCTTCAGATGATTAGGGTGAATGATCCTCATATGACTAAGGAAATGGTGTTGCTAATCATACTGATTTGACGAGGGTATATGTTTCAGAAAAAGGGAAATGTGATTAAGTTGATGGCACTTCGGCAGTATTGCAGCACTTTCTTGCTAGATCGACTGTTGATATCTGAGTTTGTTTGGTGGCACAGGAGAATTTTAGAATATCCTCGAAGAATGACTGGGTACTTGAGGTGTAACATGTATTTATACTGTAGAATTTGGGATCAGGCATAGTAATTTGTGTGCTATGTGGAGCGGGAGACTGGATTTCTCATGTTCAGGCTATGTAATGGTTGTGGATAGTGTGTATTGGTACCGTTAGTGGCTATTGGGATCGGAGGCCCGAGTGGATCCTTCTTTGTTGGAATGTTAGATTTTGTATATGATGTTGAGTTGTAGACTGGTTGTCGCAATGTGGGTTATTCTAGACTATTGTGCTATGGGCTATGTCAGAAAATGCCACCGGTTGCATGGCGAGGTGCATCAGATTATGTTATATCAGAGTGGTTGGTATTCCAAAGATCAAGGTACGGCTGGGAAGGATTGCTTTTCTTAATTGGGCCTTCGTGCCGGATGTCAGTGCAAAGGTTTCTACCATTGATTCAGTTCCGGTATTGAGGGACTTTTTCGGATACGTTTCTTGTGGCCGGGCATGTCGCCAGGCGAGATTGTGGATTTTGGAATTTATTTAGTGACGGGCACCGTATTGTACGGCTCCGGAAGGAGTTATAGTAGTGGAAGGAGAAGCTTCAGGCTTCTTGGTATTGAGTTCGTTGGTAGGTCGATGTGGCTACGTATTTAGCTTGAGTTAGCTTGGTTAGTCCCGAGTTGTATTGTTGAGGGATAGGTTGATTCGATCGTTACTGAACTTGATAGTGAGCTGGGGAGATCTATGAGTTGCTTTTCTGTGCTGTGGGACGTTGTGATTTGTCAGGTATGGTCACACGTGGTGCGGTTCTATTGAGGATTCATAGAGAAAGTTGAGCGGGAAGAGTAATTGAGAGTTGCATGGTAAATGGAGTATCGATTATGAAGGTTGCGTGTCATATGCTATTTGTGTCTCCGTGAGTGTAATAACTGCTTTGGTTTAAGACATCAAATTATGCGTGGCTATCGATTTTGAGCATGATGACTTGAGGTGTTTCAGGTGTAACAATGTTTGGGTAGAATCGCGCATTGTGGCGAGGCCACACGGGGATATGACCCTTCAGGGTAGATTCAGGTATTCTATTTCTATGATGCGAGACGGGGTCTCAGCTTTGTGTGTAATAGTACTGATGAGCTTGAGGTACAACTCTTTCGTTTGAGTCATTTCTCATGATTTAGGTATGTTCAGACCGTTTCTTATTGGTACGTGTATTATGCAAGTTGTGGCTTAGGCCAGTATTGAGGTGTCATATCACTAGAGTGGTGTGTTGGGTTCGAGGTGATCGTTGGGGTCATTAATAAATACGAATAGATTTGATTTCAGCTTGTTGGGAGGAGAATATCGTGGTTCGGCTCGGAATCTGCTATGGTATTAGTCTAAAAGTATATAGCTTCATAAATGGTTGATCTGAGAAATGGTTACAATTTATTGCGTGTTTCATTTATCGTTGGCAGTATGTGAAGGCGTTGGAATAAGGCCTTAGTTGATAAGATGTTTTCTACCGGTATCCGGGTGTTGTGGGCAACTGCTGAGACTAGAAGTTATCGTTTCGAGTGTTGGATTGTGTGGTATATTGTATGATTTCACCTAAAGTTGCAGGTGTGGGTTATTATAGTTGGTTCGGGTTTATTCTGGGTAATATTTCGGAAAGTGAAATGTGGTTCTACGGTTTATGGTCTTGATGGATTGTGAAATTTTAGCTATATTGTGTTGTCGGACCTATATGAGATAGGGTGACGTGGGATCATCCCCGGTATATGCTTGGTAAGGTCATTTGGCTATTGGTTGGCTTCTAGGATAACTCTGGGTATGCTCGAGGACGAGCGTTTGTTTAAGTTGTGGAGGATGTGACGACCCGAACTGTTGTCTCAGGTATTACCGCCCTGTTTTCCCCATTTTTAGCTTCTTTATGCTTCATTATCCGTATCTTGTGTAATCAGGTTGATTTGCAATGATTTTGATAAGAAATGAGACACTTAGTCTCTTTTAAGAAAGCTTAAGTTGGAAAAGTCAACCGGATGTTGACTTATGAGTTAGAGGGCTCGGATGTGAATTCCGATAGTTCGGTTAGCTCCGGGAGGTGATTTGTGACTTGGGAGTGTGATCGGAATTGAATTTGGAGGTCCAGTGTAGAATTAGGCTTGAATTGGCGAAGTTAGTATTTTGGGGAATTTCGGTTGATGGTGAGATTTTGATCCGAGGGTCGGAATGGAATTCCAAGAGTTGCTGTAGGTTTGTTTGGTGATTTTGGATATGTGTGCAAATATTCAGGTCAATCGGACATCGTTTGGTCGGGTTTTTGATCGAATGCGAGTTTTGGAAGTTTTGGTTGAACTTAGTCTTTGATTTGAGGAAATTTGATGATTTTTGATGTTAACGATGTTGATTTGATGATTCGAGCAAGTTTGAATAAAGTAATAGGTCATGTCTGTGCTTTTGGTTGAGGTCCCGGAGTCCTCGTGGTGAGTTCGGGTGGTTAAACGGAGAGTTTGGAGTTTGTTGCATGTTTTGGAGTTTGCTGGTTCTGTCATTTCCGCATCTGCGGAAAAGGGACCACATAGGCGGTTCTGCAGATGCGGCGGGGAGGTCGCAGAAGCGGTTCTAGTGGGGGCTTGACCTTTCCAAAGAAGCGGACAAGGGTCCGCATAAGCGGCCTAGCAGAAGCGAGTGGTGAGGCGCAGAAGCGGTCGTGGCACTTAAGTGACTTCCGCAGAAGCGGAATAATTTCCACAAAAGCGGTAACCGCAGAGGCAGTATTGGATCCGCAGAAGCGAAAATCGACCTGGGCAGAAGGTTTAAAATATCATTTTTTTCATCCGCGAGCGTTATGTATTTTCCACCATTTTTGATCGAGCTTTGGGAGCTTTGAGGCGATTTTGAAAAGGGATTCAACAAGGAATGATTAGAGGTAAGTTCCTTGGCCTAAATTCACGAGATTATGTTAGATTTAACATGGAAATTGGTTGAAATTCATTAAAAAGGGGTAAAGCTAGGGCTTGAGTTTTTTGATATTTTAAATTGGGATTTGATAGGTCATTTGAGCTCGGATTTGGGAGTTCTTAGTATGTATGGACTCGTGGCGAGACGAGGAATCCAGTAATGTGAGTTTTATAATTTTTTGAGAAGTGGTCCCGGGGCTCGGGTTTAGCTAATTTCGAGATTTTTGATATTTTTCGATTGTTTCTGATTGGGTATTGTTCCCTTAGCATATTGTGATGTATTCGCTCTTATTTTGGTTAGATTCGACACGTGTGGAGGCTGGTTTGAAGGGTAAAGGCATCGCGAGCTAGAGAATTCACCGGTTCGAGGTGAGTAATACCTGTAAATGATATCCTGAGGGTTTGAAACCCCGGATTTGCACATCATAGTGCTGTATTGAGGTAACTTGCACGTCGGATATGAGCGTGGGGTAGAGCACTGTTGGGGATTGTTACTTGGTCCGTCCCAGTTGTTGATTTTACCGCGTATTTGACTGGAATTTATTTGTTATCACTGTTGTTTGGGTTGATTGCCGTACTTGGGCTTCGTGCCAACTATTTGAACCCTTCGGGGATTATTTTCACTGTCTTCCTCACTATTTTAACTTATTACTTGAACTCAGTCATACTATTTCTCCACTACTTTACAACTCAGCCACTTTTACTCATATTCAGTCTTAAATGATAATTTGGGCTGATGACTACTTTTTTACTAGTGCCCGAGGGGCTTGTGACGGTATTCTGACTGAGTGCGGCCGAGGGCCGGATGTGAGGATACACGGAGGGATGTGAGGCCTAGGGCCTGGATTTGAGGATTATATATGGATCGGACTGCACGCCACAGTAGTATATTATATGGATCGGACTGCATGCCGCAGTAGTATATAATATGGATCAGACTGCACGTCGTAGTATGTATATATTGGATCGGATTGCACGCCGCAGTGATATATAGAACTTGGGCTATAGGAGCCCCTCCAGAGTCTGCACACCCACAGTGGGCGTGGGTACCTATATGGATCGGGCTGCACGCTGCAGCGAGCTATGGATCGGGCTGCACGCTGCAGCGATATATGGATCGGGCTGCGCGCCGCAACGGTTATTATGTGATACTGTCTCTGAGAGGGATTTGATAGAGAGAGAGAGAGAGAGCACGGGGGGATGGTTCAGTTTGAGATATTGCCCGAGGGGCGAGCTTTTACGTGCTCATTCTGCATACTTCTTGCCATTTTCTTGTTATACTGTGGTATTTTTGCCCGAGGGGCGGATTTTCTGTGCTAATCAGCACTAACTATTTTGAAACCGCTTTCGTAATTATTGAAAAGACCATTTTCGAAAGAGATTTGAATGGAGCCGAAACATTTCTAAAGATTTCACTGATTTCACTGTTTTCTTAGAAAGAGTACCCCGCTTCTGTATAGCATGTTGGTTTCTTTACGTGATTTCAGGCTGCTCAGTTATTATTTACTTTTATTACTCACTGAGTTGGAGTACTCACTTTACTCCCTGCACCTCGCGTGCAGTTGCAGGTATTGTTCACCCGGTAGCGGGTTATTAGCTAATTAAAGGTATTACTATTGAAGCTGAGCAGAGTGACCGCCTGTGTTCGCGGCACTGGCTTATTTCCTTTGGTTCTAAATTTTATTTTTTATATTGTTGGCCCTGCAGTTGTATTTAGACTTCTCTAGATGCTCGTGACTTGTGACACCCCGGTCGGGTTGTGTTGGGTGGTAAATGTCAGCTATTAATGTCATTAAGACGTATTATTCATTCATTTATGTTTATTAATTGTTAAAAATGGGCATCGTTGTTCTGTTGGCTGGCCTTGTCTTCACGAGAGCCGCCATCACGACCGTGTTTGGGAATTGGGTCGTGATATAAGTACTTCTTCCTACTACTTCTATCATTAGTCTTCCTCTACTATATTTAGTATAATATTACTAGTATATTTATATGCAAATACTATTATAACTTTATTTCTAAATACTATTATTTGCTAGTATTACCTTTACTTATACTTAATATATATTATCGTACTTTTTTTTTATGACAACCTGGACGATCGTCTTAAGAATTAATGCCCCGATCCCCTATTAACTGCTTCGGCTAAGTTCATTTTTGCTACTTTGGTTTGCTGGGACGTTCGGTGTTGGGTTTCGGAGAGTTTTGGGACACTTAGTCCCTAAATGAGAGCATATGTGTTGAAAAGTGGTCCGTAGTTGGAACAGTGTGAAGATGATCTCGGAATGGAAATCCGATGGTTCTGTTAGCTGTGTTAGGTGATTTCGGGGTTGGGAGCGTGTTCAGAATGTATTTTGGAAGTACGTAGCTCATTTAGGTTTGAAATGCCGAAGTTTGAATTTTTAAGGTTTCCGATCCGATTTAGAGTTTTTGATCCGGGGTTGGATTGGAATTCTGGGAGTTGCAGTAGCTCCGTCATGTCATTTGGGATGTGTGTGCAAAATTTTAGGTCATTCGGGTGTGTTTTGTATAGGTTTTTGATCGAAAATGTGTTTTGATGGAATTTGAAGTTTTTAGTCTTAAATCATTGAATAATTCGGGTTTTCGGTGTTGTGTAAGGTGTTTTAAGGATTAGTACAAGTTTGAATAGGGTATTAGGTGTTATTGGTGCTGTTGGTTGAGGTCCCGGGGATCTCGGGATGATTTCGGATGGTTGACGGAAGGTTTTGATATTGAAAAGTTGCTGAAGGCTGCTGGTACCTGTCATAAACGCACCTGCGGTTTGGGTTCCGCAGGTGCAGAGCCGCAGAAGCGGCCTGGCCATCGCAGGAGCAGGAATTGGGCTCCCTCAGCTTTTTCGCAGGTGCAGAAGTTCAAACGCAGATGCGGCTACGCATCTGCGAGACTTTCATCGCAGATGCGCCTCTGGGCTATTAGTTGGAAACCACATAAGCGGGATATATTCTGCAGAAGCAGAATCCATAGGTGCGGTATGAGACCGGAGAAGCGGAACCTGGCAAAAAGGAAAAAGTCATAAAAGCGGCACTTGGTCCGCAGAAGCAGGACCGCAGAAGCGGAAATCACTGTTATGAAATATGAAATTTGAGGGTTTAGTTTCTAAAGTTGGAAAAATCAAATTTGAGCTCGGGAGAGGGCGATTCTGAGTGGGTTTTGAAGAGGAGTTCATTGGGTAACGTTTGTCTAATCCCTTATAGTTATATTCCATCATTATGTAGTTAAATCCATATTTTAAATTCGAAATTGAGGACCAAAAATTGGGAAAATTGGAAGAAACTTCATAGACTAAATTATTGAGTTTTGAGTGGGTGGTTGACCTCCGATTTGGGAGATTCTTATATGCTTAGACTCGTGATAGTACGAGGGTTCCGAAAATGTAAAAATTATTCGATTCCGAGTCATTGGCCTGAAGGGCATTTTGGTTATTTTACCTAATTTCACGTCTTAGCTTTAAATTAAATAGTAGAATCAGTTGTTTGCGATATTATTTATGATATGTAATTGAATTGAATAGATTTAGGCCATTTGGAGTCGGATACTCGTAGCAAAGGCGTGGTTCTAGTTGATTTTGTACTGGTTCGGGGTAAGTGGCTTGTTTAACCTTGTGTGGGGGACCTTTCTCCTTAGGATATGATATTTGGTAATTAAATACCTTGTGCGTGAGGTGACGAGCGTGTACTTGAGCTAATTGTTGGAAATCCATTTTTACTTGGAGTATTTAAATTGAGTTTTTCTTGATTATTTGATTATTTCGAATTGCAAGTTATCCTCTGCTAGTTTAAAGAAGCATGTTTATTTGACTTATTTCCTTAAATGCTTAAATTGTCCTGGTTGTACTTTGTGAAGCATGTTAGGCTAGGATTTTTTTATAACTTGTTCTGAGGTTAGCATGTATCCTAATGTTTTGGGCTGTTATTGTGTGTTTTAAATTGGGACTACGGGACGGCATCCTGGGAGATCCCCATGTACTTGTTACGTTCTTGACTGAGGTGCGGGATACCAAGAGATCCCTGGCACATGTAATTGTAAGTTTTGAGGATACCAAGAGATCCTTGGGATACTAAGAGATCCCTCGTGTATATGATGAGGATATTCAGAAATCCTCAGGATACCAAGAGATCCCACGTGTATATTTTGAGGATACCAAGAGATCCTCGGGATACTAAGAGATCCCCGGCTATTATTTCCTGTTGTAAGTAGTATTCCTTATATCATTTTGTTTCTGCTTCCTATTACTGCTTCCGGTATTTATCCTGTTCAGATTCTTGCTGTAGACTTTTGTCTATATTGTTTTTCCTTATCTTATAATATATTATATTTATCTTACTAGGGCCCTAACCTTCCTCGTCACTACCCAACCGAGGCTAGGCTTGGCACTTACTGAGTACCGCTGTTGTGTACTCATGCCCTTTCTGCGCATGTTTTTCATGTGAAGATCCAGGTAGCTCTGCCCAGGCGTATCATCCTCGAGGCGGAGAGGTCTAGCAGATATTTCAAGGTACATCTAAAACGTTCGCATACCTAGAGTCTCTTTCTTATTCTAGCTTTAGCAGTTAGCTTTCCCCTTTTGTATTGTTCGTTTTAGACATTCTGGAGTTAGAGATATGTATTTACTTTCCGTTAGCATGTGTTCTCGTGAGTTTCCGAGTTTTGGGGTGATGTTGTAGATTTCTGCATTATCGAGTAATATATGCCAAGAGACATCTCTTATAAAGTTTTCTTTTAATTGTTCATTTTAAATGATTTATTCCGCAAGTTATGCTATTGTTTCGCATTGTTAGGCTTACCTAATTATAGGAACTAGGTGCCATGGTGACATGTTCACGGAGGGCGAACTGAGGTCGTGACAAGTTTGTATTAGAGCTCTAGGTTCATAGGAGTCACGGAACCCAGGCCGATTTATTACAGTCTCGCTGATCGGTGTGGAGACGTCTATGAGAGGCTATGTAGCTGTTTAGGAAAAATCTTCATTTCATTTGATTTCCTTGTCGTGTGGTATTTTTGACCTCAACCCTAAACTTCTGTATTCTATTCTCTCACAGATGGTGAGGACATGTGCTACTCCGGATGATCAGGCACCCGCGCCCCTACTGCAGCCGTTAGAGGCCGTGGCCGGGGTAGAGGTCGAGGATGCGCACGTGGTGCAGCCAGAGCACCTACGCGAGTTGCCGTCGAGGCACCACCAGCAGATCCAGCCGGAGCCCAGGCACCTGGCATGCCCACTACTGCCACTACTACTCCAGCACTCCAGGAGACTTTGGCTCAGTTCATGAGTATGTACACCACCTTGGCTCAAGTAGAGTTGCTTCCCCTTGCTGCAGCCACATCCCAGGCCGGGGAAGGAGCACAAACTCCTGCCGTCCGCACTCTTGAGCAGCGAGTGCAGGTTGAGTAGTCTCCCAAGAATATTCTCGTGTCGCCTGCAGTGCCAGTTCAGCCCGAGGACGGGTCAGCTGCTTTAGAGGACGTGCAGCGGAGACTTGAGAGATTTAAGAAGTATGATCTCCCAGTATTCAGTGGATTAGCAACAGACGATGCCTTGGGATTTCTAGCGGAGTGTCACCGTATTATTTGCACCATGGGCATAGTAGAGTCCTACGGGGTTTGCTTTACTACTTTTCAGCTTCGGGGAGCCACCTATGATTGGTGGTTCACTTATGAGATAGACAGTCCAATCGAGGCTGCTTCACTGACTTGGACCTAGTTCTCGGATATGTTTATGAGATAGTTCATCCCCAAGAGTCTCAGGGACGCATGGCGCGCAGAGTTTGAGCATTTGCGCCAGGGTGCTATGACCGAAAGGAGTATGCTATCCATTATACCAGATTGGCCAGGCATGCACCGGCCTTGGTTGCTACTGTCCATGAGAGAGTTCACTGGTTTATTGAGGGTCTTATCCCACCCATCAGATCTATCATGGCTCGAGAGTTGGAGATTGGGATTCCTTATCAGCAGGTAGTGAGCATTGCTAGTAAGATTGAGGGTATGCTCGCCAGGGAACGGGTGGAGAGGGAGGCCAAGAGGTCTCGAGAGTCGGGCTACTACTCCGGTGCCCGTACCTCAGTAGCAGGTCGTCATGGTAGAGGTTATGTGGGTCGCCCCATTCATTCAGCTCTTCCAGCAGCCAACAGTGCTCCAGCTCAGCCTATACCTCAGGATCCTTACAATGCACCTCCAGTTTTTAGCGCGCCTCCTGCGCGGGGTGCTTTCAGAGGTCAGTCCAGCAGATCTGGCCCAAACCAGTCGCAGCCACCACGCCCTCCCAAAGATTTTAAGTGTGGATACACCCGCCATGTGGTGAGGGATTTCCCTAGACTTGGGAGGAGTGTGCCCCCACAGATTTCTCAGTCACAGCGCGCTCAACAGAGTCCTCAGGCCATGATCACAGCTCCAGCTGCTACCCCACCTGCCCAGTCGGCTAGTGGTGGAGGTCGAGGAGATAGAGGCTGCTCTTAAGAGAGGGGTCATGCCAGATATTATGCTATTCCTGCTCGTACCGAAGCTTTTGCCTCTGACTCCATCATTACTGGTATTATACTGGTTTTTTACAGAGAGGCATTGGTTCTATTCGATCCGGGCTCTACTTATTCTTATGTGTCTTCTTACTTTGCTCCGCATTTGGGTGTGCCTCTGGATTCTTTGAGTGCCCCGCTTATGTTTCTACTCCTGTAGGGGATTCTCTTGTTGTGGACCACGTTTATCGGTCATGTTTGGTTACTATTCATGGTTTTGAGACCATAGTGGATTTATTTTTCCTCGGTATGGTTGATTTGACATTATTTTGGGCATGGACTGGTTGTCACCCCATTTTTCTATTCTTGATAATCACGCCAAGACCGTGACGCTGGCTATGCCAGGTATTCCGTGTACTGAGTGCGGTGGTACTTTAGATCATACCCCCAGTAGAGTTTTCTCTTTTCTTAAAGCTTAGCGTATGGTTGAGAAGGGGTGTGCTACGTATTTAGCTTATGTGAGAGATGTCATTGCTGATACCCCTTCTGTTGATTCAGTTACAGTGGTACGGGATTATCCCGATGTGTTTCCAGCTGATCTTCCGAGCATGTCGCCTGATAGAGACATAGATTTTGGCATTGATCTGTTGCCAGGCACTCAGCCCATTTCCATCCCTCCGTATCGTATGGCTCCTCCTGAGTTGAAGGAGTTGAAGGATTAGTTGCAGGAATTGCTTGATAAGGGTTTTATTCGACCCAGTGTTTCACCGTTGGGTGTTCTGTCTTGTTTGTGAAGAAGAATGATGGTTCTATGCGTATGTGTATTGATTATCGCCAGTTGAACAAGGTTACAGTGAAGAACTGTTATCCTTTGTCTCGTATTGATAATCTGTTTGACCAGCTTCAGGGCGCATAAGTGTTTTCTAAGATTGATTTGCGCTCAGGTTACCATCAGTCGAAGATTCGGGAGCCAGATGTCACGCCCCAAAATCCGAGGAGCGCGACCGGCGCTCAACCGAGAGAACCCAACTAAGCAAGCTTGTTAGATCTCATTCTACCCAAACTAACTCGTGAAAAAATCGAGATGGACTCTATTAATCAAGTTCTATAAACATATCATTAACGATTTCCATTTCATTTCCATTAGTGACTTCATTAGCCATATTAAAGGTATCACAAGTTTTATACATCATTTCCAAACATCATTATTTCTATTTTAAATTCCCATGCCTGACATTGCCCACAACCCGTCTGTGGAGCCTCTAACTACAACTAAAGAATAATATGGAAATGCCAGCAACAAGGCTCTGGCTATACCTTACACAAATACCAAAATAAGACTCCGGGAAGAAAAGCGGCATGAGCCACGCAGGGCCCCGAGAGGAAAGGGGCTCACCAATATAGCTGATAGAAAGTGGATAAGGTGCTACTGTCGGTGGACTGGAGTACCTGCTATAGAACCACCTACAATCATAACACGAATGTAGCGCCCCCGGCAAAAGGGAAGTCAGTACATTTGAATTGTACTGGTATGGATGAACAAACTTCACCCCAAGTAAAATCAAGTAACACACAAGTAACATATATCAATAGAATCAACAATCAAATACACGTGAAAGAAACAATCAAAGCCAAACAAGTTTCACAATCTCTCATTTTCCCCTTCAACATTATCACATCAATGATTTTACAATTTTCTCATATTTTCATTTCAATAGTGATTTCGATCACTTTCCACCCTTATTACCTCGGCCACCCTTATCACCCCAACCCACAATTTATCATTTTATGTTGCAGCACGTAACCCGATCCCACCGGACAATCACATTCCACTAACAACACAACAACAACAACAACAATTCACAAAGAACAACAACCACAATTCTCAAAGAACAACCACAACAATTCACAAGAATTTCCGTAGGCATCAATACCATTTCACCATATTCAACAACTCATATGCAATTTAAGTCACCACAATAATTAACCACGACAAGCCAAATATGTTATTACCACAGTTGTTCCAATTGCATCATTTACGATTTCCTTCCATCATTTGTTTCTTAGTTCTTACCACATAACTCTTTCACAATCACACACCCACATTTGGTTGGTTGCCCTTTACTTGCACCACCAAATCTGAAGACTTAACCAACAACATTCAAGGCACATTAATCACAAGAAGTCACAAATAGTTCACATAAGTAAACACATACTTCCATGTTGACATCCTCGAGCTTTAAAAAACTTTGCACATAACAAGATAGGCACATCAAATCACTTCTCACAATCACATATAACTTGGTGGTATGGGGATCAACTAAGGCAATCAATTCACATGTTTTCATACAAGGTACACATACCGTATGCTCGTCACAACAACGGGGATTCTACAAGGTTAAAGTTAGCCGTACATACTTGGAGCTGAATTTCCCTTTTTAACTTCTACTTTCAATTCACCCTACAATCGAGCAACATCGATCTAGGTCACAAGTTAACACATATATCTTAGAATTGAAGTTTACAATTACTACCCAAACTTATTTAGGTTGTCAACCCCTCTTTTGTAAATCTTTACTTCTACCCAACTCCTCTTACTAGATTTTAGGTAATAAAGGACATGCATGTGTGTTTCAACTTCCATTTTCAAGAATCAATGCATAAGAATCTCCCTTTTTATTAAAATGTGAAAATCAATGAAAAGGGGGTTGGGGATTTTACCTGCAAGAATGGAGATGAATATAATACTCAAAAATTTTCGGGCCTGGGTGACTTTGGAAAATCAAATTGAGGAAGATGAATTTTCTCTCTCAAGAACCCTCTCTCCCCTCTCTCTTAATTTGTTCAGAAAATATGTTAAAATGAGGGTTTGGGGTGTTTTATTGAAAAATTGGTCGGGTTGAAAAATTAGAAAAATTGGAGCAGAGTCAAGTCTGCGGTCGCATTTTGCGATCGCAGAGTGAAAATGCGGTCCGCATAATGGAACGCAAAAGGTGCTCCAAAAATTAATTTCCTGCCTGGGTTTGCAACAGAAATGTGGTTCGTAGGCTACTAGCTTTTCGAGTACAAGTTTTCACGGGGCCTTACACCAGATATCCCGAAGACTACTTTCAGGACTCGGTATGGCCATTACAATTTCCTTGTTATGTCATTTGGTTCGACCAATGCCCCAGCAACTTTTATGCATTTGATTCATAGTGTGTTCAGGCCATATCTCGACTCGTTCGTCATTGTTTTCATAGATGATATTCTTGTATACTCCCGGAGTTGGGAAGATCATGAGCAGCACCTGAGGACAGTGCTTTAGACCCTGAGAGAGAAGAAGTTATATGTAAAGTTCTCAAAATGTGAGTTTTGGTTGAGTTTTGTGGCATTCTTAGGCCACATGATTTCGAGTGAGGGCATTCGTGTGGATCCGAGGAAGATAGAGGCCGTACAGAGTTGGCCCAGGCCATCCTCAGCTATAGAGATTTGCAATTTCCTTGGTTGGCGGGCTACTACCATCGATAAGTGGAGGTATTTTCATCGATTGCGGCCCCTATGACTAGATTGACCCAGAAGCGTGCCTCATTTCAGTGGATAGAGGAGTGTGAGTCGAGCTTTCAGAAGCTCATGACAGCTTTGACTACAGCCCTAATTTTGATGTTGCCTACTGGCTCAGGGTCTTATACTATCTATTGTGATGCTATAGATGTGACCATCGGAGATGACGGGGTATTGAGGATGCAGGGCCGGATTTGTGTGCTCAATGTTGATGAGCTTCGAGAGTTGATTTTAGTAGAGGCCCATAGTCCGCGGTATTCCATCCATCCGGGTGCCTCGAAGATGTATGAGTACTTGAGGCAACACTATTTGTGGAGGCGGATGAAAAAGATATAGGTTGTTATGTGTCTAGATGCCTCAACTGCCAGCAGGTGAAGTATGAGCACCAGCAACCAGGTGGGTTGCTTCAGTAGATAGAGATTCCGGAGTAGAAATGGGAGCGCATCACCACGGATTTTGTATCGGGACTCCCACGGACCTTCAAGAAGTTTTATGCCATTTGGGTTATTGTGGATCAGCTGACCAAGTCCATTCATTTCATTCCTCTGTGTACTACTTATTCATCGGAGCGGTTGGCTGAGATTTATATCCGAGAGATTGTCCGTATGTATGGTATTCCAGTTTCTATTATTTCAGACAGAGGTACTCAGTTTACATCGCGGTTCTGGAGAGCCGTACAACAGGAGCTAGGTACTCGGGTGGAGTTGAGCACAACATTTCACCCCCAGACGGACGGACAGTCCGAGCGGACCATTCAAATTCTTGAGGATATGCTCCGTGCATGTGTGATTGAGTTTGGAGGGTCTTGGGATCATTTCTTGCCATTGGACGAGTTTTCTTACAACAACAGTTATCATCCAGCATTCAGATGGCGCCGTATGAGGCTTTATATAGTAGGAGGTGTAGATCTTCGGTGGGTTGGTTTGAGCCGGGTGAGGCCAGGTTATTGGGCACGGATTTGGTTCAGGACGCATTGGTGAAGGTTAAGATGATTCAAGATAGTCTCCGTACAGCCCAGTCCAGACAGAAGAGCTACGCGAACAGGAAGGTTCGTGATGTTTCGTATATGGTTGGTGAGCGGGTTCTGCTTCTCGTTTTGCCTATGAAAGGCATCATGAGGTTTGGGAAGAAAGGAAAGTTGAGTTCGAGGTTTATTGTCCCTTTTGAGATCTTGACATGAGTTGGGGAGGTTGCTTATGAGCTTGCCTTACCTCCCAGTTTGGCTGGGGTTCATCCGGTATTTCATATTTCGATGCTCCAGAGATAGCACGGTGACCCGTCGCACATGTTGGATTTCAGTTCAGTCCAGTTGGACAAGGATCTATCCTATATTGAGGAGCCAGTGGCTAAATTGGACAGGCAGATCAGAAAGTTGAGGTCAAAGAACATTGCTTCAGTAAAGGTTCAGTGGCGGGGTCAGCCGGCAGAGGAGGACACCTGGGAGACCGAACAGGATATGCGCAGTAGATACCCTCATCTTTTCAGTACTTCACGTGTGTTCTCTATGCTCGTTTGAGGACGAATGTATGTTTAAGTGTACGAGGATGTGACGACCCGGCCGGTCGTCTTAAGAATTAACGCCCCGATCCCCTATTAACTGCTTCCCCTAAGTTCATTTTTGCTACTTTGGCTTGCCAGGACGTTCGGTGTTGGTTATCGGAGAGTTTTGGGACACTTAGTTCCTAAATGAGAGCTTAAGTGTTGAAAAGTGGTCCGTAGTCGGAACAGTGTGCAAAAAATCTCGGAATGGAAATTTGATGGTTCCGTTAGCTCTGTTAGGTAATTTCGTGGTTGGGAGCGTGTTCGGAATGTATTTTGGAAGTCCGTAGCTCATTTAGGCTTGAAATGCCGAAGTTTAAATTTTTGAGCTTTCCGGTCCGACAGTGAGTTTCTGATCTGAGGGTCGGATTCGAATTCTGGGAGATGTAGTAGCTCCATCATGTCATTTGGGACATGTGTGCAAAATTTCAGGTCATTCGGGTGTGTTTTGGATAGGTTTTTGATCGAAAATGTTTTTTGATGGAATTTGAAGTTCTTAGGTTTAAATCATTGATTAATGCGGGTTTCCGATGTTGTGTAGGGTGTTTTATGGATTGGTACAAGTTTGAATAGGGTATTAGGTGTTATTGGTGCTGTTGGTTGAGGTCACAGGGTCTCGGGATGATTTTGAATGGTTGACGGAAGGTTTTGAAGTTGAAAAGTTGCTGAAGGCTGCTAGTACCTGCCATAACCGCACCTACGGTTTGGGTTCTGCTGGTGTGGAGCCGCAGAAGCGGCTTGGCCATCGCAGGAGCGGAAATTTGGCTCCCTTAGCTTTTTTGCAGGTGCGGAAGTTCAACCGCAGATGGGGTTATACACCTGCGAGACTTTCATAGCAGATGCGGCTTCGGGCTATTAGTTGGAAACCGCAGAAGCGGTATATATTCCGCAGAAGAGGAATCCGCAGGTGCGGTATGAGACCGTTGAAGCGGAAGCTGGCAAAAAGGAAAAAGTCGTAGAAGCGGCACTTGGTCCGCAGAAGCGGGACCGTAGATGCGGTCCCTTGACTGTTATGAAATATGAAATTCCATGGTTTAGTTTCAAAAGTTGGAAAAATCAAATTTGAGTTCGGGAGAGGGCGATTATGAGTGGGTTTTGTAGTGGAGTTCATTGGGTAACGTTTCCCTAATCCCTTCTAGTTATATTCCATCATTATGTAGTTAAATCCATCTTTTAAATTCAAAATTGAGGACCGAAAATTGGGAAAATTGGAAGAAACTTCATAGACTAAATTGTTGAGTTTTGAGTGGGTGTTTGACCTCTGATTTGGGAGATTTTTATATGCTTAGACTCGTGAGAGTACGAGGGTTCTGAAAATGTGAAAATTATTCAATTCTGAGTCATTGTCCTGAAGGGCATTTTGGTCATTTAACCTAATTTCACGCCTTAGCTTTAAACTAAATAGTAGAATCAGTTGTTTGCGATGTTATTTACGATATGTAATTGAATTGAATAGATTTGGGCCATTTGGAGTTGGATACTCGTGGCAAAGGCGTGGTTTCTAGTTGATTTTTTACTTGTTCGAGGTAAGTGACTTGTCTAACCTTGTGTGGGGGACCTTTCCCCTTAGGATATGATATTTGGTAATTGAATGCCTTGTCCGTGAGGTGATGAGCGCGTACTTGAGCTAATTATTGTAAATCCATTTTTGATTGTATTATTTAAATTGAGTTTTTCTTGCTTATCTGTTTATTTCGAATTGCGAGTTCTCCTATGCCAGTTTAGAGAAGCATGTTTATTTGACTTTTTTGCTTAAATGCTTAAACTGTCCTGGTTGTACTATGTGAAACATGTTATTCTAGATTTTTTTATTACTTGTTCTGAGGTTAGAATTTATCCTAATGTTTTGGGCTGTTACTGTGTGTTTTAAATTGGGACTACGGGACGGCATCCCGGTAGATACCCTTGTACTTGTTATGTTCTGGACTGAGGTGCAGGATACCAAGAGATCCCTGGAACATGTAAATGTAAGCTTTGAGGATACCAAGTGATCCTCGGGATACCAAGAGATACCTCGTGTATATGATGAGGATACTAAGAGATCCCTCGTGTATATTTTGAGGATACCAAGAGATCCTCCGGATACCAAGAGATCCCCGGCTATTGTTTCCTGTTGTGGGTATTATTCCTCATATTGTTTTGTTTCTGTTTCCTATTACGATTTCCCTTATTTATCCTATTCAGATTCTCGCTGTAGACTTTATTTATACTGTTTTTCCTTATCTTATCATATATTATGTTTATCTCATTAGGGCCCTGACCTTCCTCGTCACTACCCGACCAAGGTTAGGCTTGACACTTACTGAGTACCCCTGTGGTGTACTCATGCCCTTTCTGCGCATGTTTTTCAGGTGCAGATCCAGGTAGCTCTGCCCAGGCGTATCATCCTCGAGGCGGAGAGGTCTAGCAGAGATTTCGAGATACATCTGCCGCGTTCGTAGACCTGGAGTCTCTTTCTTATTCTATCTTTAGCAGTTAGCTTTCCCCTTTTCATATTGTCCGTTTTAGACATTTGGAGTTAGAGCTATGTATTTACTTCGCGTTAGCGTGTGTTCCCGTGAGTTTCCGGGTTTTGGGGTGATGTTGTAGACTTCCGCATTGTTGAGTAATATATGCCGAGTGATATCTCTTATACAGTTTTCTTTTAATTGTTCATTTTTAAATGATTTATTCCGCAAGTTAGGTTGTTCCGCATTGTTAGGATTACCTAGTTGTAGGAACTAGGTGCCATCACAACATGTTCACGGAGGGCGAACTGGGGTCATGACATTTTTTCACTAACTATTTTTGTTATTTTTGAAAATTTCTTTAGTTATTTTATTGACTACTAGTACTGCTCTAGAAACTAGTGTTACTTTATTATTATTTTTCTTCTTTTTAAAATTTTGTGTAGTTTATGTGTCACGACCCAAGTTCTCCCTCCGTAAACTATCGTGACGGCACCTAGTCTCTATGACTATGTAAGCCTAACAATTTACAGAAAAAGGAAACGAAAGATAAAACTAGCCAAAAATTGCGAATAAAAAATAACTAAAATGTTTATGGCTCCCGGCATATACAAATATAAACTCTCAAACGGAATCAACTCCCAAAACTCAGAATCTCATGAAATCGTAAGCTGATGAATAACTACAAGTGTTCTATAACTCCAGAATGTCTAAACAAAAGAAAATACAGGAGAGCTAAAGCTAGAGGGGAGAATAGAGAGGGACTCCTCGGTCAGCTGATGCGGTAGATATACCTCAAAATCTCTGAACATCGCCTTGTCTCACTGATAGGACGAAGAACCTGGATCTACACACGAAAGCCATGTGCAGGAAAGGGCATGAGTACAACACAGCGGTACCCAGTAAGTGCCAAGCCTAACCTCGATCGAGTAGTGACGAGGAAGGTCAGAGCCCTACTGGTTATAGATGAAAAATAAGGTAAAGCAGTATAGAATACTACAATATAATTAAAATGCTAATAGTCTATAACAAATAAAAATCACAGGAAGGATCTAACTCAGTACATAAAGATAGCAACTGGGGATCTCCCGGGATATCGTCCTGTAGTCCCAAACGTAAATGTCCATAGGATCTCCCGGGATATCGTCCCGTAGTATAAATCATAAATGTGTAAGGGAAACTCCCGGAATACCAATCCGTAGTCCCAAAGTAAATATCCAGTACGGGAAATCTACCGGGTGCTGTCCCGTAGTCCCAATTATAAATATGTAGGGGGATCTACCGGAAAACCAATCCATAGTCCCAAAGTAAACTACCAGGGGGATCTTCCAGGATATCGTCCCGTAGTCCCAAAGTAAACACACAACCATCTTAGAAGAATATACAGTACTATTAAAGAATTAAACAAGAATTTCTACTCTAACATGCTGCACGGAGTACAAGTAGGCAATTAAAACAAGGAAGACAATTAAGTCACGCAAACATGCTTTTCCTAATCCAAATAAAAGGCTTCAAGTACAAGTATTTGCCCAATTAAAATAAAAACATCGTATTAGTTTAATGAAAATGGGGTTTTCAGCAATTAGCACATGTACACACTCATTACCTCACGTACACAGCAATCCTATAACAACAATACCAATACTAAGGGGAGTTCCCCCACATAATGTTAGGCAAACCACTTACCTCGAACCAGCTCAATCAACTCGAAATCACGTTCTTGCCACGAGTACCCGACTCCAAATTGCCCAAATCAATTCAAAGTTGTTACATAATGTAAATATAACTTCAAGTAACTAATTTAACTGATTAATTCGAAGAAAACACTCGAAATTAAGAAAAATGTCCAAAAATTCCTCTGGGCCCACATCTTGGAATTGGATAAAATTTACATTTTTCAGAACCCCCGATCATTCGCGAACACACTCGAACAAAAATCAACAAAATCCAATGTCAAAATACCACTAAAAACTCAAATTTTCAGTTGGGGAAAACTTCTCCCATTTTCCAAACTTTTACCCCCAATTTTCTTAATCAGAAGAGAAAAACAACAATAGATTATAGTTATTGGATCAAAATCAAGACAAAAATTGTTACCCAAAGATTCTCCTTCAAAAACCCTCAAGAAATCGCCCTCAACCGAGCTCCAAATTATTTTTCCAAGTTTTGATTTCGAACCCTCATTCTTCCCTTTTTCTGACCAGCGATGTCTACTTTTATGACCATGGGACCACACCTGCGCTCCCGCTTCTACAGCAAATAACCGCACCTACGATTTTCCTTTAAGCTCAAACTTCCGCACCTCCAACCTCTTACCCGCAGATGTGGTGCCGCTTCTGCGGTACCTGGACCGCATCTGTGATGAATTTCAACATAGACTCAGACCGCACCTACGGTCCCCTTACCGCTTCTGCGGTGCCGCACCTGCGGTCCCGTACACGTACGTGTGATTATGACAAGTTCAGCCAAGTTTCAGATTTTTCTAAGACCAATTCAACTTCCGTTAAGCACCCGAAACTCACATAAGGCCGTCGAGACCTCATCCAAACATGTCAACAAGTCACTTAACACTATTCAAACTTGTACCAACCCTCGGAACACTCAAAACATCATCAGAACACCAAATCACCATCGGATTCAAGCCTAAGAATTCCAAAACTTCCAAATTCTAGTTTCGATCAAAAAGCATATCAAACCTCATCTGAATGACCTGAAATTTTGCACACACGTCTGCCAAAATTCCATTTCAACCCCTATATGAAAATCACACTATCAAACCGAAAAATTAAAAAATTCAACTTTCGGCATTTCAAGCATAAATAAGCTATGGACCTCTAAAATACAATCCGACCATGCCCCTAAGCCCGAAATCATCCAACAGAGATAACGGAACCAACAGAATTCCATTCCAAGGCCGTCTTCATACTGCTACGACTACAGTCCAAATTCTAAAGCTTAAACTCTCATTTGGGGACTAAGTATCCCAAAACACTCCAAAACCCACAACGAATCATCCAAGCATATCAAAATAGCAGAAACAAACACGGGGAAAACAGTTAACAGGGGATTGGGGTGTTAATTCTTAAAATGACCAGTCGGGTCGTTACATCCTCCCCCTCTTAAAACATTCATTTGTCCTCGAACGAGTATAAATACATACTTGAAGTAGTAAAAAGATGAGGGTAGCGACTGCGCATATCATGCTCGATCTCCTAGGTCGCCTCCTCGACCGGGTGAACCCGCCATTGAACCTTCATTGATGCTATGTTCTTTGACCTTAGCTTTTGAACCTGCCTGTCTAATATCACCACTGGCTCTTCAACATAAGATAGATCCTTGTCCAACTGGACTGAACTACAATCTAGCTCATGCGACGGATCACCGTGATAATTTCGGAGCATCGAAACATGAAATACCCTGATGAACTCCTGCCTAGCAGGGAGGTAAGACAAGCTCATAGGCAACCTCCCAAACATGTCTCAATATCTCAAAAGGACCAATAAACCTCAGACTCAATTTCCCCTTCTTCCCAAATCTCATAACGCCCTTTATAGGTGAAACCCAAAGCAAGATTCCCTCTAACCATATAGAAAACATCACGAACCTTCCTGTCCGCATAACTCTTCTGTCTGGATTAGGTTGTGCAAAGTCTATTTTGAATCACCTTAACCTTCTCCAAGGCATCCTAAACCAAGTCTGTGCCCAATAATCTAGCCTCATCCAGCTCAAACCAACCCACTGGGGACCTACACCACCTGAATGCTGGACCGATAACTGCTGTAAGAAAACTCTGCCAATGGCAAGAACTGATCCCAAAAACCTCCAAACTTCACACATGCATGGAGCATATCCTTAAGAATTTGAATAGTGCACTCGGACTGTCCGTCAGTTTGGGGGTTAAATGCTATGCTAAACTCCACCCGATTACCCAACTCATGCTGTACGTCCCTCTAGAACCGTGATGTGAACTAAGTACCCCTATCTAAAATGATGGAAACTGGAACACCATTGTGAGACCCCATGTGTTTTTTTTCTCTCTTCTCTTACGTAATATACGCAATGTGGCATGGTTATATTAGGTATATATGATTGGCTATAGAATATTGGGAGAATAAGACTGAAAATGTGTGGTAATATCAAGGAATTAAACTAAATCTTTAGTTCAAATGAATCCCTTAAACAAAGGTTCATGGTTAAAGAAATATCTCGGGTACCACCCCGCGCGTTCGGAAGGTTTAAGTTAGCTTGCACCGGTGGGATAAGACTAAGAGTGTCTAATATATTAAGAATAATGTGTTATGAGGTATTATAATATCACACTAGTCACATGTTAAGTTTTGGAGTCAAGCAAGTTGTGATATAAAGGTCGGCAAAGTTATCATAAATTTCTCTAATAAATGTTTCTAAACTTTGGGTCAAATGTATGAGATCATTTATCCCAATATATAAAGAGTTATGGGACCCACAACCTACCAAATCGAAGGTCTACGAGTCTAGTTCACAACCAAAAAAACCTCATATCAAACTGACATTGGAATAAAAATGTTATGACTGTTTTACTGTAGACAGTCCGAGCTGAAACCGAGTCGCGAATTGTGTCGGGTAAAACAAGTGATATAAGTCGGCAAATTCGACTTTTAAGACCCCAAAACATTTCAATTTAGTCCCAAAACAGTGAGCAAGCTGAATAGAAGGTTCCATGGTGTTCTTGAGTTATTAAGCTACATTTTTTAATGATTTCTATCGTTAAAGTTTGCCCCTATGCCTAGAAACGCAATCTCTGCAATCACTTCCCCCCTCTATTAGCTGTGTTTGGAGCTATTTTGGAAGATAGGAATTTGTTGTTCTTGCTGATTCTTTAGGCTTTATACTTGGTTTTCCAAGGTAATCATCTTGGGACTCTTTTATGATTGTTTTTACAAAGTTCTACGGACATTTCGTTAAGTTAGGGTCATATGGTAAATTTGCTGATTTAAACTCAATTAAGAACTGTTTATAGGTGCGTATAAGCTGTATATATGTAGTTTTTGCGAAGCTTAGGATTTAAGGAACAACTTTTGTGAAGGAACTACAAGCATTCGGATGTTCGTTGGAGAGGTACGTTAAGGCTAAGCTCCGTGCTTCCTTTTAGCACGAATTTTGGGAAATTTCTAAGACGCCAAATGTGATATTTTACTATTCTATTGCTAGAAAGACCTTCTGTGAAAGGCATTGGGATCGTAGCTGAAGAATTTTCAAGATGCTATTCGGTTGATGTTCCACTCGTTCGGTTAAATAGGGTATTCCACATCTATATTTGTCATATTATCTGCTTTCTTAACTATATGTCTATATATATGAATTCTTATTCGTCTTTGGGTTGTGTGACTTAAAAATAAAGGCATTTAGTATTTGCGATCATTCCTTCTTCCTTGTTAAAGTGTATTTTAAAATCTCTAAAGTGCCACGTCGATTTCCAAAAATTTCAAATATAATTTTTATGTTTAAACTACTAAAACACTTGATTTTTGAAATACTTTCCTTTACTAATCATCAAGAAATCACGTATAAGGACTAAGTGAAGTACCTTAAGCTTTTTATGAACGTCTTCATAGTTAAGTTATCTTTCTAAAAGTTGAGTTAAGTTTTCAAGCTTATTAAAAAAAAGAAACAAATGAGGTTCCACGAGATAATTGTATGCGATACGAAGGTGATTATGAGATTATGAGAATAAGTGTACCAATGAGCCAAGATTGGATAAGTTCTTGTTATGGCCTTATGTGTATTCAAAGTTCATATCATACATGGCATATTGTGCATGGACTTCGAGCTATAATCGGATGTACAGGGACTATTTGCCCGAAAGACTATATATATTGTACAAATTGTCACAGGTTGTCAATATGATACCGGTTAGCTACCGAGAGACACTGCCATTGCTAGCATTTAGTTGGGTATGTCATGCATTTTCATGCATATATATGTATTCATGACATACTATTACACGAGCATACCATGATATTTGATTACTATGAGGTCGGATGTCGGCCATGGTGGCTAACAGAGTTTCAGTGTCAGGTGGTATCTCTATTTCTTTTCGTACATCAGCTATATATGATTCTACTTTCTTCCTTACATACCAGTATATTTTTGTTCGTACTATGTCCCGTTGCCTGGGGACACTGCATTTTGTTTCGCGCGTGCAGGTTCAGGTAGGGACTCTGATCGACCCCTCCGCTAGGAATTTGGGGTTCAGCTGTGAGTTGATAAGCTCCACCTCTTCCTGGAGATTTCATAGGATGGCTACTTTTGTTGTACAGTTTGGGTATAGTTGGGGCCTTGTCCCAACAGTGCTTATGACACTTTCAGATGCTATTGTGGACACTCAATTTTGGGTTTCTTTTTGTAGCTTTCAGTCTCCAGCCCATAGGCTTGGCATGTATATATATGTGTGTAGGCATGTCTATCTCCAGTGCCAGCCTCATCGACCAAATAGTACTTTATTATTTTGGCTCGTCTACCTTTGTTTATATGGCTTACTGTTATTCAGGTCATGACCTTAACAGTCCAATCTTAGTATTTCAGATGTTGTGTTGTCCGATATGTTGGGCCCCCGGTTTAGTTAGCTGGTATACCACAGTTTAGTTAGCTAGTATACCCCAGTTTAATTAGCTAGTATGTTTAGTGGATAACTCGTTCGAATACAGTATCGAGTGCCAGTCGTGCCTCCCCTAGTTTGGGTGTGACAAACTTGGTATCAGAGCAGGTCGTATCCACAAGTCCTATCTAGTAGAGCCTTGCTTATGGGTGTGTTGTGCATCATACTTATAACCAAGAGGCTATGAGGCATTTAGGAATGGTTACGTTTCTTTCAATGAATAGATCGTGCTATAGAGCGAAGTTATAAGAACATATGAAATCTAAATCGTGCTTTGTGTTTCTTATCTAATAGGCTACCTACACTTAGGAGATGGCACAACGAGAGATAGGTATGGATCCGGGGGAAGGTACCAGTTGTTCCCCATCAGGTTAAAAGGGATAGATTTCACTTAGAGGCATATAGTGGGTCTCCAGTACCCCTAGTTTCAGCTTCCCCAGCACTTGTTGGAGCCTATGGAGATGCACTACCCCCAGCCTCACCAGTTCCATTAGTACCTGCGGCAGCTAGAGACACAGAACCTCCAGCACCTATTGTTCCCCATCAGTGATTGGGACGCAGGGGATGTGGGAGGCAGTTTAGTTACTGACTAGGATGGTTTCTATTCATGAGCAGCAACTAGAGTTGGGAGTAGATGCCCAGAGAGATCAGACAGGAAGCTCGACGGTATGAGAGTTTCTTCACTTGTCCTCTCCATTATTTATAGGATCCAGTTCTACTGAGGATCCCCAAGACTTTATAGACCATATGCATAGAGTATTGAGGGTGATGTATGCCTCCGTCATCGAGGCTGTGGAGTTGGATTCTTTTGGACTACGTGATGTAACCGTCCTATGGTATGAGGTATGTGAGAGATCTAGAGGACCTGATGCTCCGCCAATAGAGTGGGAGGACTTCTTTGAGGCTTTTTAGCTCATTATTTGCCAACAGGAAGTTCAGGAGGCCCGACTTGACCAGTTTCTTAGCCTGAAGCAGGGGGATATGCGTGTGAGGGATTATAGCATAAGTTTAATTCTTTGGTGAGGTATGCAGTAGATATCGTACATACCATAAGGGCTAGAGTTCATCATTGTATTGATGACTTGGGTGATCCTCTGATTAGAGACTGTAGGGTATCATCCCTATCGGATGATGTAGATATTTCCCGCATACATGCTTTCGCTCAGACTATAGAGGACCTTTCCCGTCGGATTTGTAATACTCACAGGGATAGGGAGCAGAGTAAGAGGGATTGTACTATGGGGTCTTATAGGGAGCCACATGTTGATTTTAGGCCCCCACTACATCGATATCCACCTCGGTTAGTAGGTAGTTTCCCACCATAGATGCAAGGCCAGTGGTTTGATTGTTATATTCTGTCAGGATCGGGGCAGAGCTCAGGCCAGCCTAAGGGCCATCGATAGGAGCATTTTGCACAGATGAGATAGCCTACTCCTCCATGTACTCAGTGCGGTAAGCTGCACACCGGGCAGTGTAGACAGGGTTCGAGTGCATGTTATCATTGTGGGTAGGCAGGACATTTTATTAGCCAATGCCCGGGGTTACGTTGAGGTGTACATCTCACCCTTCAAGATCCACAACAGCCTCTTCACTCCCAGTTTATGCTCCCTGACCAGGTCCACAGTCTACTCAGGGCCATGGTAGGGGAGAGGTGGAGGAGACACCTGAGGTTCTAGTGGTGGCCAGAACTGCTTCTATGCACTCACATGCTGACAGGATTCAAAGGCATCCCCAGATGTTGTCACAGGTATATTGACAATACATTCTCATGCCATTTATGCATAGATAGATCCCGAATCTACATTTTTATATATTACTCCATTTATTACTGGTAATCTTGAAATGAGATTTGAGTTGTTGCCACAGTCAGTTGAGGTGTCAACACTAGTTGGCGACTCTATTGTAGCTAACCATGTCTATCGAGGTTGTATAGTGTTAATTAATGGCAGTCCAACCTCTATACTTTTGGTTGAATTGGTTATACTAGACTTCGATGTCATTATAAGTATGGATTGATTGGCTTCTTGTTATGCTAATATTGATTGTCGTGCAAAGTTGGTCCGATTTGATTTTCCTGGTGAGCCTATCCTTGAATGGAAAGGTAATGCAGCCATGCCCAAGATTAAGTTTGTTTCATACCTTAGGGCTCGGAAGTTTATTGCTAAAGGCTGTATATACCATCTGGTTCTATTCAGGGATATAGATAAAGAGCCAGTGTCTCTTCAGTCAGTTCCTATTGTGAATGAATTCCCGACGGTATTCCCTGACGAGCTTCCAGGAATTCCCTCCGAAAGGGAAATCGATTTCGCTATAGATTTTCTTCCTAATATGCAACCTATATCCATTCCTCCCTACAGGATCGCTCCTGCAGAACTAAGAGAATTGAAGGAACAACCGAAGGACTTGCTCGATAAAGGCTTTATTAGGCCAAGTACATCCTCATGGGGTGCTCCGATGCTCTTTGTTCGAAAGAACGATGGCTCATTGCGGATGTGTATTGACTACGGAAACTAAATAAAGTCACTATCAAGAATAAGTATCCTCTTCCACAGATTGATGAGTTGTTCGACAAGTTACAAAGTTCTAATTGCTTTTCGAAAATCGACTGGCTATCCGGTTATCTCATCAACTACGAATCAGGGATTTTGATATCCCAAAACAACATTTAGAACGAGGTATGGACATTTTGAATTCCTTGTCATATCTTTTGGGCTTACAAATGCCCCAACAACCTTTTTGGATCTTATGAATCGGTTATTCAAATCATTCTTGGATGAATTTGTTATTGTGTTTATTGACGACATCTTGATATATTCACGATCGGAAGCCGATCATGCGGACCACTTGCGAGCTGTATTGCAGAATCTCCAGGACTACAGGTTATATGCTAAATTCTCTAAATATGAATTTTGGATAACTTCTGTAGCTTTTCTTAGTCATATTATTACCAACGATAGTATCAAGGTTGATGGCCTAAAGATTGAAGCTGTGATGACTTGGCCGAGGCCCTTGAATGTGATAGAGGTTCTTAGCTTTTTAGTCTTGGCAGGGTATTACCGAAGGTTTGTGGAGGGATTTTCCTCTAACTCTGCACCATTGGAGAAACTAACACATAAGGGAGCCAATTTTCAGTGGACTAAGGCATGTGAACAAAGTTTTCAGGAGCTAAAGAAAAGTCTTATGACGGTACCTGTCTTGACTCTTTCGGATGGCATCAAGGGTTATGTTTTATATTGTGATGCCTCGAGAATTGGCCTAGGTTGTATTCTTATGCAGCATGGTAAGGTTATCGTGTATGCCTCCAGACAGTTGCAGAAACATGAATAGAACTATCCTACGCACGATCTTGAGTTAGCTGCAGTTGTCTTCTCCCTAAAGATTTGGTGGCATTCTCTATATAGGGTTCATATTGATGTTTTCACCGACCACCAGATCCTTCAGTATTTATTTAAACAGAGGGAGCTAAACCTACAACAAAGAAGATGGCTAGAATTACTAAAGGACTATGATGTTGATATTTTATATCATCCCAGCAAAGCTAATATCGTTGTCGATGCCCTTAGCCGGAAGTCCATGGGCAGTCTAAGCCATGTTGAAGTTGATAAGGTCAAGATGACCAAATATCTATGTCAGCTAGCTAGTTTGTCGGTGTGTTTGGTAGATGTAGAGGGTGGACGCATTCTCGTTCGAAATACGAAAAAATCTTCTTTTTGTTACTGAAGTGAAAGAGCGACAACACGAGGATCTTGAGCTTATAAAACTGAGGGAAAGCATTCCACAGTAGCGACAACCTTTATTTGAGCTAACTGGAGATGGAGTCCTTAGATACCAGGGCTGTTTATGTGTACCGAGAGTCGGAGAGCTCCACGCCAAGATTCTTTTGGAGGCCCATTATTCTAGATATGCAGTTCACCCTAGAGCGAAAAAAATGTATCGGGACCTTTGACAGATTTATTGGTGGAATAGAATGAAAAAGATATCGTGGAGATGGTAGCCTAATGTCCCAACTGCCAGCAAGTTAAAACTGAACATCATAGGCCTGGAGGCCTAACTCAGTATATTGAACTTTCATTATCGAAATGGGACATGATAAATATAGACTTCATCACTGGTTTTCCACGCACTACACGAAGGTATGATTCTATTTGGGTAATTATTGATAATCTTACAAAATTTGCTCATTTGCTGCCAGTCAGGACGACATATTCAATCGAGGATTATGCCAAGCTTTACATTCAAGAGATTGTTCGCCTTCACGGAGTGCCATTATCTATTATCTCTGATTGAGGGGCTCAATTTACAGCACATTTTTGGAAATCTTTTCAGAAGGGTCTAGGCACGTAGGTAAATCTTAGCACCGCTTTTCATTTGCAAACTGATGGACAGGTAGAGCGTACTATTCAGACAATTGAGGATATGTTACGTGCCTGTGTGCTAGATTTTAAAGGAAGTTGGGATGATCATCTACCTTTTATCGTGTTCGCTTATAATAACAGCTTCCAAGCTAGTATTCAGATGACTCCTTACGAAGCACTATATGGGCAGAAGTGTAGGTCGTCGATTGGTTGGTTCGAATTCGGGGAAGCAGAGTTGCTAGGTCCTAATTTAGTCCAATAAGCAATGGAAAAGGTACAAATTATTAGAGACCGGTTGCGTACAACACAAAGTCGGCAGAAATCTTATGTAGATGTTCGACGACGAGACTTAGAGTTTGATGTAGAAGATGGGGTTTTCATGAAAGTATCGCCTATAAAAGGCGTCATGCGATTTGGAAAGAAGGGGAAGCTCAGCCCCAGGTATTTTTGGACCGTATAAGATTATTCAGAGGATTGGTAGCGTGGCGTAAAAGCTTGATTTGCCTTCGGAATTGGAAGCAGTCCATCCTATGCATCATGTATCTATGTTGTGGAAGTGCACTGGAGATACTTCATGTATTACGCCCATTGAGGATACTCACTTTGTTGAGGACTTATCTTATGCAGAGGTACCAATAGCTATTCTAGATCGGCAGGTAAGAAAGCTTCAAACTAAAGAAGTGGCTTCCGTGAAAGTGTTACGGTGAAATAACAACATCGAGGAAATGACCTGGGAAGCTGAGGAGGAAATGAGGAAGAAGTACCCCCACCTATTTATGACTTAAGGTGAGTCGCATTTAAATAATTGGCATTTATTTCTTTACAACAACTTAATTTGATATTAGATGACTTGAAAGTGCAATTTAAATTTCTTATAGCGAGATAACTATACGAATCCTAGTAGTTGGAATCTTCATAATTTGATTTATTCTTTGCAAATGTAACAAATATGGCCTCGCAAATAAGGTATTAGCAGAAAAGAAATGAAACAAAGGTATTTACTTGACCCATTTGTGAACGAATATTCTTAAGCAGGGAGACTGTGAGACCCCATGTGTTTATTTTTCTCTCGTCTCTTACATAATATACGTAATGTGGCGTGGTTATATTAGGTATATATGATTGGGTGTAGCATATTAGGAGAATAATACTAAAAATGTGTGGTAATATCAAGGAACTAAACTAAAGCTTTATGTGAAAGGAATCCCTTAAACAAAGGTTCGTGGTTAAAGAAATGGCTCGGGTAGCACCCCGTGCGTTCGGAAGATTTAAGTTAACTTGCACATGTGGCATAACACTAAGAGTGTCTAATATGTAAAGAATAATGTGTTATGAGGTATTATACTATCACACTGGTCACATGTTAAGTTTTTGAGTCAAGCAAGTTGCTAAATAAAGGTCGGCAAAAGTTATCGTAAATTTCTCTAATAAATTTTTCTAAACTTTGGGTAAAATGTATCAGAATATTTCTCCCAATATATAAAGCGTTATGGAACCCAAAACCTACTGAATCGATGGTCTACGAGTCTAGTTCACAATAAAAAACCTCACATCAAACCGACATCGAAGTAAGAGGTTATGACTGTTTTATAGCGGACTGTCTGGGCTAAAACCGAGTAGCTAACCGGGTCGGGTCAAACAAGTGGTATAAGTCGGCAAATTCAACTTTTAAGACCTAAAAAAATTTCATTTTAGTCCCAAAACAGTGAGCAAGCTGAAGAGAAGGTTTCATGGTGTTCTTGAGTGATTAAGGTTCATTTTTAACGTTTTCTATCGTTAATGTTTGCCTCTTGCCTAGAAATGCAATCTCTACGCTTTGTAATCGTTTCCCCCTTCTATTAGCTGTGTTTGGAGTTATTTTTGGAATACATAAATTTGTTGCTCTTGCTGTTTCTTCAGACTTTATACCTGGTTTGCCAAGGTAATCATCTTGGGACTCTTTTATGATCGTTTTTACAAAGTTCTACGGACATTTTGTCAAGTTAGGGTCATATGGAAAATATGCCGATTTAAACTCAATTATGAACTGTTTGTAGGTGCGTATAAGCTACATATATATATTATTTGCAAATCTTGGGACGTACGGAAAAACTTCCGTGAAGGAACTACAGATATTCGGATGTTCGTTAGAGAGGTATGTTAGGGCTAAGCTCCATCCTTCCTTTTAGCACGAATTCTGGGAAATTCCTAAGATGCCAAATGTGATATTTTACTATTCTATTGCTAGAAAGACCTTATGTGAAAGGAATTGGGATCATAGCTAAAGTATTTTTATGATGCTATAAGGTTGATATTCCACTCATTCGGTTAAATAGGGTATTCGACATCTATTTGAATTCTTATTCGTCTTTCGGTTGTGTGACTTAAAAATAAAGGCATTTAGTATTTGCGATCAGTCCATCTTCTTTGTTAAAGTGTATTTTAAAATCTCTAAAGTGACACGTCGATTTCCAAAAATCTCAAACATAATTTTTATGTTCAAACTACTAAAATACTTAATTTTTGAAATACTTCCTTTTACTAATCATCAAGAAATCATGTATAAAGACTAAGTGAAGTACCTTAAGCTTTTTATGGATATCTTCAGAGTTAAGTTATCTTTCTAAAAGTCAAATTAAGTTTTAAAGCTTATTCAAAAACAAAAATATATGATGTTCCACGAGACAATTGTATGCGATACGAAGGTGATTTTGAGATTATGAGAATAAGTGTACCAATGAGCCAAGATTGGATAAGTTCTTGTTATGGACTACTATGTGCATTCAAAGTTCATATTATACATGGCATATTATGAATGGACTTCCAGCTATAATCGGAGGTAAGGGGCCTATTTTCCCGAAAGATTATATATTGTATAAATGGCCACAGGTTGGCAATATGATACCCGTTAGCTACCGGGAGAGACTGCCATTACTAGTATTTGGTTGGTTATGTCATGCATTTACATCAATATATATGTATTCACGACATACAATTACACGAGTATACCATGCATATTTGATTACTATGAGGTCGGATGTCGGCCATGGAGGCTATCAGAGTTTCAGTGTCAGGTGGTATCTCTATTACTTTTTTTTAATCAGCTATGTATGATTCTACTTTCTGCCTTACATACCAGTACATTTTTATTCGTACTGATGTCCCATTGCCCGGGGACACTGCATTTTTGTTTCGTCCATGCAAGTCCAGGTAGGGACTTTGATCGACCCCTCCGCTAGGATTTCGGGGTTCGGCTGTGAGTTGGTAAGCTACACCACTTCCTTTAGCTTTCATAGGATGGTTACTTTTGTTGTAGCGTTTGGGTATAGTCGGGGCCTTGTCCCGACAGTGCTTATGACACTCTTAGAAGCTATTGTTGACGCAATATTCTGGGTTTCTTTTTGCAGCTTCTAGTCTCTAGCCCATAGGCTTAACATTTATATATATATATATGTGTAGGCATGTATGTCTCCAGTCGCGGCCTCATCGGCCAGCTAGTACTTTATTATTTTGGCTCGTCTACCTTTGTTTATATGGCTTATTGTTATTGAGGTCATGACCTTAACGGTCCAGGATTAGTATTTCAGATGTTGTGCTGCCCGATCTGTTGGGCCCACAGATTAGTTAGCTAGTATGTTTAGTGGCTAACTCGATCGAATACATTATCAGAGCCAATAATGCCCCCCTAGTTTGGGGCGTGACAACCATGCAGACAAATAATCTCTCGGATATAAATCTCCGCCAACCGCTCTGAAGAATAGGCAGTAGAAACATGAACGAAATGTGCGGACTTGGTCAGCCGATCCACAATCACCCAAATGTCATCAAATTTTCTCAAAGTCCGTGGGAGTCCAACTACAAAGTCCATGGTGATCCTCTTCCACTTCTACTCTAAAATCTCTGTTTGCTGAAGCAACCCACCCGGTCTCAGGTGCTCATACTTCACCTGCTGATAATTGAGGCACCGACTTACAAAGCCAACTATATCTTTCTTTATCCGCCTCCACCAATAGTGCTATCTCAAATCTTGGTACATCTTTGCGGCACCCGGGTGGACGAATACCACGAACTATGGGCCTCCTCTAGAATCAACTACCGAAGCCCATCAATATTGTGTACATAAATTCGATCATGCAACCTCAATACCCCATCATCACCAATAGTCATATCTCTGGCATCACCATGCAAAACCTTGTCCTTGAGGACAAGCAAATGAGGGTCATCATACTGACGCTCCCTGATACAATCAAATAAAGAAGCTCGAGAAATCATGCAAGCTAGAATCCGACAGGGCTCCGAAAGATCCAATCTCACAAACTGACTGGCTAAGGCCTAAAAATCCATCGCCATAGGCCTCTCTGTTGCTGGTAGACAAGCCGAACTCCCCAAACTCTCCGTCTAGTGACTCAAAGCATTGGCCACCTTATTGGTCTTGCCCGAGTGATAAAAAATAGTGATATCATAGTCCTTTAGCAGCTCTAACCACCTTCTTTGGTGCAAATTAAGATCCTTCTTCTTGAACAGAAGCTACTAGCTCCGGTGATCAGTATAGATCTCACAAGGAACACCATACAAATAATGACACTGAATCTTCAAGACGTGAACAATGGCAGCTAACTCGAGATCATGGACAAGATAATTCTTCTCATGTACCTTCAACTGTCTGGATGCGTAGGTAATCACCCTATCATCCTGCATCAATACCGCTCCAAGGCCAATACTCAAGGCATCACAATAGACAGCATAAGACCCTGAACCTGTAGGCAATATCAAAATTGGGGCTGTAGTAAAGGTGTCTTGAGCTTCTGGAAGCACGCCTCACACTCTTCCATCCACTGGAATGGAGCACCCTTCCGGGTCAGCCTGTTCATAGGTGCTGCAATGGATAAAAACCCCTCAATAAATCGACAGTAATAACCTGCCAAGCTAAGAAAACTACGGATATCTATAGCTGGGGATGGTCTAGGCCAACTCTGCATTGCTTCCACTTTCTTCGGATCCACCTTTATTCTCTCACTCGATACCACGCGACCCAAGAATGCCACGAAATCCAACCACGACTCATATTTTAAGAACTTTGTATATAAGTTCTTCTCTCTCAAATTCTGAAGCACTGTCCTCAGGTGCTGCTTATGATCTTTCTGACTCTGAGAGTATACCAGAATAACATCAATAAACACAACGATGAACGAGCAAAGATATGGCCGAAACACACTGTGCATCAAATGCATGAAAGTCACTGGGGCATTGGTCAGCCCAAATAACATAACAAGGAACTCATATTGACCATACCGAGTCCTGAAACCAGTCTTCGGGATATCTTACTCCCAAATCTTCAACTGATGGTAACCTGAACGCAAGTTAATCTTAAAAAACACTCATGCACCTTGTAGCTGGTAAAAAAAATGTCAATACGAGGCAAAGGGTACCAGTTCTTCAGTGTAACTTTTTTCAACTAGAAATAATCAATTCTTACACATAAGACCATCAGTTTTCTTCACAACCAAGACAGGAGCACCTCAAGGTGATACACTAGGCTGAATAAAACCCTTATCAAGCAATTCATGTAACTGATCCTTCAACTCCTTCAACTTAGGAGGAGCTATACGGTACAGAGGACAAGAAATGGGCTGAGTGCCCGGCAACAAATCAATGCCAAAATAAAAATCTCTATCGGGCGGCATGCCCGGAAGATCAGATGGAAACACATCAGAGAAATCCCATACTTCTGGGACTAAATCAACTATGGGGGTATCAATACAGACATCTCTCACATAAGCTAGATACGCATCATACCCCTTTTCAACCAATCGCTGAGCCTTAAGGAAAGAAATAATTCTACTGGGAGTCTGATCAAAAGTACCCCTCCACTCTACTCATGGTATACCTGGCATAGCCAACATCATGGTTTTTGTGCGGAAATAAAGATTAGCATAATAGGGAAACAACCAGTCCGTGCCTAAGATAACATCAAAATCTACCATGATGAGAAATAATAAATCGGCTTGTCTCAAAACAACTAAAAGCAATCAAACATGACCGATAAACGCGGTCCATAGCAAAAGAATCTCTTACATGAGTAGAAACATAAATAGGGGAACTCAAAGAATCCCGAAATACACCCAAATGCTAAGAAAAATAAGAAGACACATAAGAATAAGGGGATCTTGATTAGAGCAAAACCTATGCATCTCTATGAAAAACCAGGACAATACCTGTAATTACAGAATCAGAGGCGATAACCTCGGTACGGGAAGGAAGGGCATAATATGTAGCTTGACCTCCCCCTCTAGGGCAACCTCTACCTCCCCGTAGGGCGATCTCTACCTCCCCGACCTCCACCTCTAGCACGCTGAGCAGATGGCGTAGCAACTGGTACTGTGATCATAGCTGGGAACTCTGTAGGGCAAGCTGTGGCTGAGAAGTCGATGGAGGTGCACCCCTCCTATGTCCGGGGCAATCCCTCACCATATGGCATATGTCACCACACGCAAAACAAGCTCTAGGAGGATGTGGAATCTATGACTGGCTCGGGCTAGGTCTGATGGACTGAACACTGAAAGCACCCTGCGCAAGAGGCCCACTAGATACTGGAGGTGCATAATAAGGCTCCTGAGGCCTAAGAGGAGCTGGAATACCACTAGCTGCTGGAAGAGTTGAATGAACGGGGCAACTCATATAACCCCTACCATGATGAACTACAGTTGGGGCACGTGCATCAAAATAATGGCCGAACTTTAGAGACCTCTTGGCCTCCCTGTCTTCTTTATCCCGAGCATGCATACCCTCTACTCTCCTAGCAATGCTCACCACCTGTTAATAAGAAATATCCATCTCCAACTCCCAAGCTATGCTAGACCTGATGCTGAGAATGTGCCACTCAATAAATCGAAGAACTCTCGCAAGAACTATAGAAACCAAGGCTGGTGCATGCCTAGCCAAGTTCGTGAAATGGACAGCATACTCCGGAACAGTCATAGTACCCTGGCGCAAATGCTGAAACTTTGTGCGCCATGCATCCCTGTGGCTCGAAGGAAAAACTCTCTTAAGAACATATTTGAAAACTGAGTCCAAGTAAAGGAAGCTTCCTCAGCTGGACTGCATAACTCAAAAGTACGCCACCACTGATAGGCTGCTCCTCAAATATGGAAGGCAGTGAAAGACACCCCACTTGATCCTGATATACCCATAGTGCAGAGGATACGGTAACACTCCTCCAGAAATCCCAGGGCAACATCTGATGCTAGGCCACTAAATAGAGGAGGCTTGTACTTCTTGAACCTCTCAAGCCTCCATTGCTCATCCTCAAAAGCTGTTGCCCTGTCTTTGGGATGAACTAGGGTTACATGTGGTATCAGTATAATCTCTAGGATCTGATCAACCTATTTCCATTGCTCAAGAGTACGGATGGAATGGATTCTATAATCCTCCACCGGCCTGGGATATGGCTGCAGCAAGGGGAATCAACCCTTCCTGAGGTAGGGTGGTGTACATGCTCACGAACCGTGCGAGAGTCTCCTGAAGAGCGGGAATAGTAGTAGCAGTAGGCGTATTAGGTGTCTGGACTCTGGCTCGAGCTGCTGGTAGCTCCTCTATGGAAGCTCACACGGGTGCTCTGGCCGCACCACGTGTGCGTCCTCAGCCTGTACCCCGACCCCGACCTTTGACGGCTCTAGTAGGGGCGCCGGTGCCTGGTCATCTCCGGTAGCACGTGTCCTCACCATCTGTGAGTGAATAGAAGACAGAATTTTAGAATTGTAATATCAAAAATCTCGCACGACAAGGGAAATCAAATGAAGTGGAATTTTCCTAACAGTTAAATAGCCTCTCGTAAATCAGTCCGGACGTCTCCGTATCGATCCGTGAGACTCTAATCAACCGACTTGTAATTCAAGACTCCTATGAACCCAACTCTAATACCAACTTCTCATGACCCAAGTTCGCCCTCCGTGAACTATTGTGACGGCACATAGTCTCTACGACTAGGTAAGCCTAACAATTTGCGAAAGAAAAAATGAAAGATAAAACTAGCCAAAAATACAGATAAAACATAAATAAAATGTTAAAGATGCCGCTCGGCATATACGAATATAAACTCTCAAACAGAATCAACTCCCAAAACTCGGAATCTCATGAAATCACAAGCTGATGAATAACTACATGTGTTCTAACTCCAGAATGTCTAACCAAAAGTAAATACAAGAGAGCTAAAGCTAGAGAGGAAAATAGAGAGGGACTCCTTGGTCTGCAGATGCGGCAGATATACCTCGAAGTCTCTAATGATTGCCTTGCCTCACTGATAGTATGGCTGGGACGAAGAACCTAGATTAGCACACGAAAAACTTGTGCAGAAAAGGGCATGTGTACACCACAACGGTACCCAGTAAGTTCGAAGCCTAACCTCGGTCGAGTAGTGACGAGGAAGGTCATAGGCTTACTGGTTATAGATGAAAAACAAGGTAAAGTAGTATAGAATATGAAAATATAATTAAAATGCTATCATTCTATAACAACTAAAATCACAGGAAAGATCTAACGCATTACATAAAGATAGCAACACGTGTAAGGGATATCGTCCCGTAGTCCCAAACGTAAATGTCCCGATGATCTCCTGCGATATCGTAAATGAGTAAGGGAAACTCCCGAAATACCAATTCGTAGTCACAAAGTAAATATTCAGTATAGGGAATTTACCGAGTGCTGTCCCGTAGAACTAATTATAAATGTGTAGAGGGATCTACCAGAATACCGATCAGTAGTCCCAAAGTAAACAACCAGGGGGATCTCTCGGGATATCGTCCTGTAGTCCCAAAGTAAACACACAACCATCTCAGAAGAATATACAGTTCTATTCAAGAATTAAACAGGAATTTCCACTCTAACATGCTGATAGAGTACAAGTAGGCAATTAAAACAGGTAAGACAATTAAGTCACGTAAACATACTTTGGATTTTCCAAATTACAAGATAATAAAAATTGGATTTTTAACAATTAACACGTGTACTCACTCGTCATCTCACGTACACGACACTAATATAACAACAATACCAATCATAAGGGGAGTTCCGCCACACAAGGTTAGGCAACCCATTTACCTCGAACCTGCTAAATCAACTCGAAATCACATTCTTGCCATGAGTACCCAACTCTATTCAAAGTAATTGCATATTGTAAATATAACTTCAAGTAACTAATTGATTCGAATCTAACATGCAAAATTAAGAAAAATTTCCAAAAAGTCCCCTGGCCCACGTATTGAAATTGGATAAAATTTACAATTTCAGAACCCCCGATCACGCACGAACTCACTCGAACAAACATCACCTAAATCCGACATCAAAATCCCACTCAAAAGTCAAATTTTCAATTGGGGGAAACTTCTCCTATTTTCAACCTTTTACCCCCAATTTCCTTAATTAGAAGAGGAAAACAACAATAGATTATAGTTCTAGGATAAAAATCAAGATAGAAATTGTTACCCAAAGTTTCTCCTTCAAAAACCCTCGAGAAATCACCCTCAATCGATCTCCAAATGGGTTTTCCAAGTTTTAATTTCAAACCATCATTCTTCCCTTTTGCTGACTAGGGATATCTGCTTCTGCAACCATGGGACCGCACCTGCAGTCCCGCTTCTGTGGCAATTGAACCACACCTGCGACTTTTCATTAAAGCCAAAACTTCCGCACCTGTAATTTCTTACCCACAGATGCGCTACCGCTTCTACGATACCTGGACCGCGTCTGCGACCAATTTCAACATAGCCTCAGACCGCACATGCTGTCCCCTAACCATTTCTGCGGTGCCATACCTGTGGTCCCATACACGCAGGTGTGATTATGACAGGTTAAACCAAGCTTCAGATTTTTCTAAATCCAATTCAACTATCGTTAAGAACCCGAAACTCACCCCAGGCCGCTGGTACCTCAACCAAACATTCCAATAAGTCACATAACACTATTCAAACTTGTACCAACCCTCAGAACAATCAAAATAGTGTCGGAACACCAAATCACTCTCGGATTAGAGCCTAAGGATTCCAAAACATCCAAATTCTGCTTTTGATCAAAAAGCTTATGAAACCTCGTCCGAATGACGTAAAAGTTTTGACACACGTCCCAATTGACACCACATACCTACTACAATATTTGGAATTTCATTCTGACCCTTATATCAACTGACCCCTATATCAAAATCGCACTATCAAATCTAGGGCTGGGCATATATCGGGTAAACCGATAACCCAAACCGTTAATTATTTATTGGGTTATCGGTATCAGGTTATTTATTACGTTCAATATTGTTCCTATTAGTGGGAATAATAGTTGGGTGGCAATGTGATGAGTATGTTAGTACTGGGAGAGGTATCTATATGACTTGGAAATGACGAGGAAAGTCTGCTGGATGATAGATGAACTATTAAGTGTATGATCTCCATTGTTATTGGATGTGTAGCCCTGAGTTATGGGCGTGTGAAGTATCTTTTGAAGACTCCTTGTTGGGAGTGAAGTAAGTTGCATGTTGCGGTATAAGTTCAGACTCAGGAAGATTAAGTGACTGTGTGATGAGTGGTGATTTTACCACTCAATCTAGCCTTTTTTCCTTTGCTTTTATGTCCTTTTAATTATAACATGAGGTTGTTTATGGTGGTTGTTGTTATATTTTTAGGTAAATGATGCTACGAAGTGATTGGAATTGAATTGAAGTGGAATTGAGCAAAAGAGAGTGAAATCAATCAACACTTCCAGTGATTCTGCTTCTGCGGAAGTTTGGTCGCTGCGTAATATTGATCGCTTCTATGGTGTAGGCCTGGATGGGTACTTTACGCTTCTGCGGAGGAAAAGACACAGAAGGGATCACGCTTCTGCAAAGAACGAAAAATAAGAAGAAGAAAAAGAGCTGAGTGGAACCTGTTGAGCCAAAAATTCTTTAAGGTTTTGAGAACCAGTAGATACAAACTCCAAATCCACGAAATAAGTCAAAGAAAATAGCAGTAAATTCGGATAGGAATCATGAACTTAAACCTCAAATGGCACCTCGATCTTGTCAGCTCCTAGCGGATCTCACACGACTCAGCCTTATTCGAACTCCATTGAAAACCAAAGATCCGAAATTGAAGAGAAGAAACAGAAATATTTTGTATTTTGTCTTTTGAAAGTTAAATCCAAACTAATTCAAAACAGAAACATTATCTCCTCTATGTATTTTTTTTTCTCGAAATATGAAGGCAAACAAACAATCGAACGAGAAAATTGAAAAGCAAATTCGCTCTCCAAAACTTTAAAACCTTTCTGCTCTCCCTCCTCGTCGAATTTTTTCCCCCTCAAAAATCTGAAACCAACCCTTATATAAACCCATCTCAAACCTTCTTCCCCATTGGTCTCCAAGAAATCCCGAAAATCACCGAAAATCTCCTACTTAGGATAAATTCGGGACAAATGGAAGGCGTGGATATGATTTCACTCCCATCTAACTACTCCCATTTATCCATGATTCGTCTAAAGAAAACAAAGCACGTGATGGAGGAGGTAGATCCGATTTGTCGTAGTTTGTTATGGTTAGGTGCTATGATCAGGAATTATTTATCAAAAGGAGGTCACGTGTTGGGCTTATTCTCACGTGGGTCAATAAATTTCATATAATATTTCAGCAATGTGGGAACTTACCAATATATAAATACAAGCAAGTGGTCAACATGGCAGAATTATAATGCATATTCGTAGCTTCTGCGTCTCACTTCTCTTTCTCTCTCTGTCAATCTCTCTTCGCTCCCTTCTCATCTCTTCTCCTTCCTCTGCTCGTTTCTTCCTTCTTTGCTTCTGTTCTATTCTCAATCCTTTGGTTAATCCTAATCTTATTTGTTAAAGTCAAATTTACTTTTTATTTTATGGTTTAGTTTTTAAAAGTTGTCCTACCTTATTTTTTCTATTTTTAATGCTATGAAATTGCTACTAGGGGTGTAGAAAAGAAATTGATAACTCACACCAACTCGATAATCCGAGTTAAACCGAGAAAAAAACCCGACCATTTTTGTCACAATGCGGATTTCTCACCCTCGGGAGTCATGATTGCGCATACTATTAAAAGCTAGGAAAGCCAACCATTCTGATTAATTTACCCTTTTCATTTTTAATATCTTAACAATTTCAAGTTAGCATATTATAAACAACGGAACTGATAATGCGGAAGAACAAAATTTAACAACTAAGTAAATACCAATACGAATTGTCACGACCCGAATTTTCAACCCTCGGGAGTCGTGATGGCGCCTACTAGTGGGAGCTAGGCAAGCCAAACCTTGACTACCTAATACACATTCCTTTTACTTTCTTTTAACAATTACCAAACGATAATGCAATAACAGCGGAATTTAATAAATAAGCGGAAGTCAGTAATGTTTATAACTCAACACTACGTCCATTACAACTTTCAAACCTCAATACCCAAAACCTAGTGTCACATTGTCACAGACTGTCTAAGAGTCATATCACTACAAACAAAGTCCAAAGGAAAATATAGTAAGTTGTTTCTGAACCAAAAGAGAAATGAAACAGGGAATAAAGATAGAGGGAGACGCCAGGGCCCGCGAACGCCTGCAGGTCTACCTTGGGTCTCCGGGTGGTCTGAAGGAAGCCCTCCAACTACTGATGCTATCCGATACCTAGATTTGTGCAAAAGAGCACAGAGTGTAGTATTAGCACAACCGACCCCATGTGCTGGTAAGTGCCTAGCCTAACCTCGGCGAAGTAGTGACGAGGCTAGGATCAGACTACCACATAAACCTGTGCAATTTAACTAAATACAACAGAAAGAAGTACAGAAAGAAACAGTCATATACAGTCAAGTATGGGAGGGGGTAAACATGCTGCGGAGAAACATCGAGTAGTAACAGAAGAGCAACAAATAAATATAAGGATAACCACAGTTCAATTGAAAATAGGAAGGGGAAATCATGCTGCGGGGTACAACAAGTATCAACAGAAAACCAGCCATTTAATATAGATAACCCGTAACACAATCATCAATAAAGATTGGGAAAATCTGAAACAAGTGCACGACATCAACCTTCGTGCTTTTACTCTCTCTCACCAAAAAAATACACGGCATCACCCTTCGTGCTTTACGCTCCTCCTCACCCAAACATCGATCACAAGGCAAATAGGGTAAGGGAATTTATAACCTTGAAGTAAAATCAAATAACAACAAGTAATGAAAGGAACAAATATGTATATACAACGGAGAGGAAATACAGATAATAACCAGTCAATGTGGGAGGGAAAAACATGTTGTGGGGAGGTAACAATTCCAAATAGAAAACCTCAATAAAAGAAAGAAGCAACAAAGCTAGAATGTAAATAAGAATCATAACTCAACAATTTGCACGACATTACCCTTCGTGCTTTTACTCTCTTTCCTCTCAATATAGTCAATGGATATCGGTACAGAATTCTATATCGTATGGCACGACATCACCCTTCGTGCTTTACACACTTTCCTCGCAATAGCAAACAATGCACGACATCACCCTTAGTGCTTTAACACTCTTCCTCACCCAAACAACAATCACAAATAACGGGGCAAGGGAGTAGACAAATAATGGTACAAATCCCGGCAAGGGAATACAATTAAACAGCTAAGTCCCGGCAAGGGAACAACATCAATAAATCTCAACATCCCGGCAAGGGAGATAATCAACAAAGCAACAAACATTCCGGAAAAGGAATAATTCAATAACTCTTTCTCTTTCTTTCACTTCTTACTTTATAACTCACTTTACCACTTGAGCCAATGCTCCAAAGGGTTTAACTATCTCATATACTTTCACAATTCGTATTACAACTCGAGCCAATGCTCCTCGAAGTTCTAAGATCACAATCTCTCTCACATGCTCTTTACAACGTATAGAAATCATCATTAAGCATGGAAATTACAAGAAAATCATAATAAACGCAATATAAAGACTCATGATCATGTTGGACACCAATGTATAGATACTCGTTACCAATCCTATACATCGTACTCGACAATTAGCAAGTAGCAAACAAGACTCAACTCCTATTCCCTCAAGCTAAGGTTAGACCAAACACTTACCTCAAACTTCTACGCCCAAATCAATCCACAACAACCGCTTTCCCTCTTGAATTCGACTCCAACTCAATCAAATCTATAAAATAATGACTTCATAGTATCAATATATTCTAAACATATCAAACCCAATGCCTAATTATAGATTTCCAAGCTTTTTTTCCAAAATCCAAAAAATTGACCCTGGGCCCGCTTGGTCGAAACACGAGGTTCGGACCAAATTCATATCACACATCCCCCCCACGAGCCCGAATTTATAATTTGTTTCCAAATTCGACCCCAAAACGAGGTCTAAATCAATAAAAGGTACAAAGCCCTAACTCTACCCAATTCCCCCAATTTCTACCCTAAATTACATGTTTTAGGCTAGGAATTCAATAGCTATTGATGGAAAATGAAGAAAACGAGTTACAATTTACTAACCCACAAAGTTTTGGCGAAAGAGAGATTCAATGGATGCCTAAGGACCTTGGAGAAGGAAGAGCTCGTGAAAGCTTGTGAAAAATCCCGTAGCTACTGTTCTGAAAATTTAAAATATAACTGGGCAAAATTGCCCTTCGTGTTCGCGGAAGGAAAATCATGTTCGCGAAGGGTAGAGTTGACAGACCATCGCGTTCGCGAGTTGAGGAGTGCGAATGCAAATAGTAAAAGGCTGGGGTCCAGAATTTTTGCTCTACGCGTGGGACTTCATGCGAACGCGATGAAGGAGTTCTGGGAACTACGCGAACGCGAGGCTACAAACGCAAACGCGAAGAGGAAAGAAGGCTAAGCCCCCAGGGTCAAATGACTCTACGCGAACGCAAGGCAGGAATGCAAACGCGATGAAGGAAAAACTCAAAGCTTCGCGAACGCAGAAGAGGCGTCGCGAACGCGAAGAAAGAATTGAGGCCTGCAATTGCTGAAGCAAATCTGCAATAGTTCTTAAGTCCAAACCTCTCCGATACACCTCCGAAAGACTGCCAAGAACATGAACTAACTCAACACCATCCTATAAACTTAACCGTGCGATCAAATCGCCAAAATAACATCAAAAACAACGAATCAAACCTCAAAATCACTAGTTTTTCTTCAAACTTCATTAACTTTCAAAATTAGAGTTTTAAGTCCAAAACAGGTCAAACGACGTTCGATTTCAACCAAACTTTACAGAAACATCTTAAATAACATATAAGATCTGTACCGGGTGCCGGAACCAAAATACGGTCCCGCTACCAACACATTCTAATCAATTTTCATTTCAATTTTCCATAACAATTTCAGAAAAACAATTTCTTTTAAAAAATTCATTTTTCGTGCTCGGGACCTTGGATTTCGATTTCGGGCATACGTCCGAGTCACATATTTTTCTACAGACCCTCCGGGATCGTCATATCATGGGACCGGGTCTGTTTACCCAAAATATTGACCGAAGTCAAATTTATTCATTTTAATACCAAATTTTAGCAGTTTTCACAGAGTTTCACATTTAAGCTTTTTGGCTACGCGCTCCGACTGTGCACGCAAATCGAGGTAACTATGAATAAGGTTTTCAAGGCCTTGAAAGCACGGAATGGGTAAGAAAATAGGTGATGACACTTTGGGTCGTCACACTAATCTATAAACATAAACCACCCAGAACTGGTGTCACAATCTCACGGACTCTCTAATAAAACTACAAATAGGGTCCGAAAAAAATGAATACATGTCTGTATTTGAAATAGAAAAATACAGAATAAATAAGATAGGAGGGGACGCCAAGGCCTGTGGACGACTGCAGACTACCTCGGGTCTCCGATGGACTGAAGGCAGCAACCCCTAGCTAAGGTCTGTATGCTCCAATACCGAAATCTGCACATAAGAGTGCAGAGTGTAGTATCAGCACTACCGACCCCATATGCTCGTAAGTGTTGAGCCTAACCTCGGTGAAGTTGTGACGAGGCTAGGATACAACAATTAACATAATATGCAGGTAAACAGTATCTAGCAGAATAACAGTAATAGAAGCAATTCAGAAATTAACGGGGAGCGGTAATATGCTATGGGGGAATATCAGCATAAAGAATCACAACAATAACTTAATGAAACAATTAAGGCACTTGAACCTATAACAATAAGATATCATGATAAATTGGCAATAAGTTCACGGAAACACCCTTCGTGATTTTGCTCTCAGTCCTCACCAATGCAATCAAATAATGAAAATGTGCACGACATCACTCTTCGTGCTTTATCTCTCTTCATCACCATATAAATATTAGAAATGTGCACAACATCACCCCTCGTGCTTTATCTCTCTTCCTCACCATATGCATCAATATCAATGTAATTGTACACGCATCACCCTTCGTGCTTTATTGCTCTTTCTTCACCAAATGTATAAGTATAAATGTGTACGGCATCACCCTTCGTGCTTTATCTCTCATTCGTCACCCAAACAATAGCAACAACAACATCCCGACAAGGGAATCAACAACAAGAATAAACACATCCCGACAAGGGTATCGACAATAATAATTAAATACGTCTCGGCAAGGGAATTAACTATAACTAAAATTATACCAACAAGTAACTTGGAAAATGAACCTCAACTGGAGCCAATGCTCAATAATAAACAAATACTAAGAAGATAATCATAAATCTTTCTCAACATGGATAACCAACAGTTTAGGCATTTGTAGTACTTATCAAGAAACACAATGATCACACTTTAAGACTCACAGGCATGCTTGACACCAACGTATAGGTACTTGTCATCACACCTATACGTCGTACGCTACACTAGGACGTAGCAAATAAGGCACAATACCTATTCCCTCAAGCTAAGGTTAGACCAAACACTTACCTCGAACTTCCACGGTCAACTCAAGCCTCAAACACCGCTTTTCCTTTTAAATTTACCTCAAATTTACTTCTATATAACCCAAATTAAGTTAACATCATCAATAAAGGCTAAAGAATTCATGTGCAATGCTTAATTATAGGTTTTTGATCATTTTCCCCAAAAGTCAAAAATCGACCTCGGGCCCACTTGGTCAAAACTCAAGGTTTGGATCAAAACCCGATCACCTATTCACCCAGGAGCCCGAATATGCAATTAGTTTTGAAATCCGACCCCAAAACGAGGTCTAAATTCCAATTATTCAAAATCCCTAACTCTACCCAAATTCTCAATTTCTACCCTTGAAGAACAAGATTTAGGCCTAGAAATCTAACGGGTGTTGATGGAAAGTGAAGGAATTGAGTTCAAGAACACATACCTTGATTTGGGATTGAATTTGCTATTCAAAAATTGCCTAGGGTCTGATTTTGGGGAAAAGTTACAAAAATATGGCTAAATTCCCGTTTTGATTCTGTTTTAAATCACTGGATAGACCTTCTTCGCGTTAGCGTGGGGTCTGTCGTGTTTCCGAAGCTTACGGCCAGAAAAGCCTACGCGTTCACGATGAGCTGCTCGCCTTCGCGATGGTCTGTCCCCCTGGCCATCGCATTCGCGGGCTTGGGACCGCGTTCGCGAAGAACAACTCGATGTTTTTCCCCAGGCACCTCAATTGCACTACGCATTCGCGTGTGGCCAATCGCGTTCACGAAGAGCAAACCCCCCAGTGATCCGCGTTCGCGACCAAGGCCTCCCGTTCGCGTAGAAGAAATTCCTCCCCAACCCAGGTAGTGCTTCGCGTTCACGTGAGCTGCATCACGAATGCGAAGAACAAAATATTGAGACACTAGAAGCAGCAAAACAGCAGAATTCCTAAGTGTAAAAACATCCCGAAACTTATCCGAAACTCACCCGAACTCTCGGGACTCCAAACCAAACATGCACATTAACCTAAAAATATCATACAGACTTACTCGTGCGATCAAATTGCCAAAATAACATCCTTAACAATGATTTTAACTTCAAAATATAAGAAAATCTCAAGAACACTTAAGTTTCAAATTTCACAACCGAGGGTCCGATTCACATCATATAAATTTCGTTTTAAACCAAATTTTACAAGAACAACTTAAACACCATATAAGGCCTGTACCGAGCTCCGGAACCAAAATACGGTCCCGATACCATCAATTTCAAAGACATTTAAATTTCCAAAAAATCTTATAATTTTAGTTAAAAAATTTTCTCCAAAATTTTATTTCTCGGGCTTGGGACCTTCGAATTCTTTCCAGGACCATCAAATCACGGGTCCGGATTCGTTTACCCAAAATATTGACCGAAGTCATCTTAAATTTATTTTTTAAAGCAAAATTGCATTTTTATCAAATTTCCACATAAAAGTGTGCCGGATATACGCTCGGAAATGCACACAAAGTCTCATTTATAGACAAGGACACTCTTACAAAGGTTCAACAAGTTCTTATGTTCACTTTCTATTTCTCTCAAGTCTCTAGCATATCATAAATGATCATATTGACAATTTAAGTAAAATATAACTCCAAATTAGGCATGATGTGAGTCCTAAACTACCCAAGTAATTAATATCATAGTAGCTATGCACGGACTCTCGTCACCTAGTACGTACGTAGCCCACGCATTTAGTAGCAAATTCTAATTTATTATACCTATGGGGACAATTCCCTCTTACAAGGTTAAAAAGGAGACTCAGCTCGCTCCAAAGCGCACTTCCAAATATCAAGAATTAGCCTAAGCCCTCAATTTGTAGCCGAACGATCACAAGCTAGCTAAACGAAGTAAGAACTAGTCAATATAGGCTTACAAGGTCGAATTCTAACTATTTAAGCAATTTCCCAACCTTTTTCACAAGTTTCCTAAATTTTGATCCCGGGCCCACGTGCCTGAATTCCGAGATTTTTAGAAGAAAGTTGTTCTTTACAACCTAAGTATCAGTAATATATGATTTCTAGTTCATTTCATAGCAAATTTCGTGGTTAAATCTTAGTTTTATTAAAATCCTAGGTCTAGCTCTATCCCTTTGATTTTACCTAGTTTTTAGTGTTTAATCTACCTAATATACATGTATCTAAACTAATGATAAATGGAAATATCTTACATCACAATGCTATGTTGAAATCCCCTCTTTGGAAGCTCCCAAATCACCCAGGTGTAGAGTAAAAATGAAATAAATGGTCTTTGAGCTCGAATTAAATGAACTAACTGCCCAGCGATTTCCGCATTTGCGGTTTGGGGACCGCATCCTGCACCTACGGAAAGCGAGCCGCATCTGTGGAACTGAGCCAAAAGGGCAGGGACAACTTCTGCGGTCTGAGGCCCACACCTGTGGCTTGGAGGCCACTTCTGCGATTTCTCATGGCCTGGCCATGGTCCGCTTCTGCGAAGTCTGGACCTCACCTGCGGTCCTAGAACCGCAGATGCGGTTATGATAGAAGCAGCAAAGCTTCAGCTATACTCCAACTTTCCTACTTCACTCGAGCATCATTCATTTGACGCTTGGGGCTCCGGAGCCCCACCCGAACATACTGACAAGTTTGAAATCACGAGGCGGACCTACTCGAACCCTCGGAACACTCAAAACAACGCTAAATCTAGTAATCACCCCCTAAAACCAAATGAATCAAATTAATGAACTTCATATTGTTAATTGTCCTCTAACGGGTCAAAACTCCCATAAACTACTCGAATTGACACCAAATTTTACGAGCAAGTCTTAACTGATATTTCGGACATGTACCATGCTTTGGAACCAAAATCTGAGTCTGATACCTAGGAAATCATGGATTACTTAGTTTCTTTAATTCTTTAAAACTTCAATTTAACAATTTCAAATATAAATTCATTACTCGGGCTAGGGATTTCGGAATTCGATTCCGAGCATACGCCCAGGTCCCATATTTTCCCACGGACTCTCCGGGACCGTCAAATCACGAATCCGGGTCCGATTTCCCAAAAAGTTGATCGAAGTCAAACTTGGTCTTTTAGCAGAATCTTAAAGAAACAAAGGGACATAATTTACTCAAAACTATTCCAACTCCCGAACCAACTGTCCCTGCAAGTCATAAATTAGCTAAAGCAAGTGCGGGAAGTTTTATTTATAGGAACGGGGTTCTAAAAGGCAAAAATGAGCAGTCGGGTCGTTACATTCTCTATCTCTTAAACAAACGTTTATCCTCGAGCGGACATAGGAAAGTACCTGGACTGCTGAATAAGTGGGGATATCTGCTCCGCATGTCCTCCTCAGACTCCCAGGTCGCCTCCTCAACCGGTTGGCCCCTCCACTGGACCCTCACCACAGAAATACTCTTAGACCTCAACTGGCAATCCTGTCTATCAATAATGGCAACTGGCTCCTCCTCGTAGCCCAAACTCTCATCGAACTGAATAGTACCGAAGTCCAACACATGGGATAGGTCGGTATGATACTTTTGAAGCATCAAAACATGAAAAACTGGATGAAGTCCCGATAAACTGGGGGGTAAAGTAAGCTCATAGGAAACCTCACCAAAGAGTATCAACACCTCAAAAAGGCCAATAATGCTTGGCCTCAACTTGCCCTTCTTCCCGAACCTCATAATGCCCTTCACGATCAAGACTTTCAAGAGAACCTTCTCGCCAACCATAAATGATACATCACGCGCCTTCTGATCCGCGTAACTCTTCTGTGTGGACTTAGCTGTGCGAAGCCTCTCCTGAATCAACTTCACCTTATCCAAGGCATCCTGTACCAAATCTGTACCAAGGAACTTAGCCTCACTGGGCTCAAACCACTTGATAGGAGAACGACAACGTCGACCATATAAAGCATTGTACAGGGCCATCTCTATGCTGGACTAATAGCTGTTGTTGTACACAATTTCCGCCAAAGGCAAGAACTGATCCCATTGCCAGCCAAAGTCAAACACACATGCTCTAAGCATATCCTCTAAAATCTAAAATGTCCGCTCCGACTGCCCGTCGGTCTGAGGATGGAATTTTGTGCTAAGCTCTACACGAGTCCCCAACTCACTCTGAATGGCTCTCCAGAAATGGGAAGTGAACTGAGGGCCTCTGTCTGATATGATGGAAACCGGAACGCCGTGAAACCGGACTTTCTCTTGAATATAAATCTGACCATACTTCTCTGCTGTAAAAGTAGTCCCCACTGAAATGAAGTGAGCCGACTTGGTTAACCTATCCACAATGATCCACACTAAATCAACCTTCCGCAAAGTCCACAACAACCCAACTACGAAATTCATGGTGATGCGCTCTCACTTCCACTCCGGGATAGGCGTCTGCTGAAGTGGGCCACCCGGCCTCTATTGTTCATACTTGACCTGCTGACAATTAAAATATCTAGCTACATACTCCACAATGTGATTCTTCATCCTCCACCACTAGTAACGCTGCCTCAAGTCATGATACATCTTCGTGGCACCCGGAGGAATGGAATACCTCAAACTATGGTCCTCTTCTAGAATCCTCTCCCTCAAACCATCAACATTAGGAACACATAGACGATCCTGAAGCCGTAACACACCATCCTCGCCAATAGAAACCTCCTTGGAAACTCCATGAAGTACCGTCTCTCTGAGAACCGCCAAATGTGGATCATCGAACTGCTGGGCCTTGATCTGCCCAATAATGAAGACTGAGAAACTACATATGCTAGAACTCGGCTGGGCTCTGAAATGTCCAACCTCACAAGTCTGTTAGCCAAGGACTGGATGTCCAAAGTTAATGGCCTCTCCTCTGCTAGAATGAATGCTAAACTAGCCATACTCTCCGCCTTTCTGCTCAAAGCATCTGCGACCTCATTTGCCTTGCCTGGATGATAAAGGATGGTAATGTCATAATCCTTTAGTAACTCAAGCCACCTGCGCTGCATCAAATTAAGATCCCTCTGCTTGAACAAATGTTGCAAACTGCGATGATCGGTATAAACCTCACATGACACCCCATACAAATAATGCCTCTATATCTTAAGAGCATGAACAATCGCTGCTAACTCTAGAACGTGCACAGGGCAATTCTTCAATTGTCGTGAACGTTCAATTGTCGTGAAGCATATGCAATAACTTGCACCTCCTGCATCAATACACATCCCAAGACAACGCGTGAAGCATCACAATATACCGTATACGTCCCTGAACCGAAAGGCAATACAAGAACTGGTGCTGTAGTCAAAGCTGTTTTGAGCTTCTGGAAGCTCTCCTCACAATCATCGGACCAATGGAAGGGAGAACCCTTCTAGGTCAATCTGGTCAAAGCTGATGCAATAGATGAAAAGCCTTGCACAAATCGCCGGTAATAACCTGCTAATCCCAGGAAATGCCTGATCTCGGTCATTGAAGCAGGACGTGGCCAACTCTGAACTGCCTCAATCTTCTTGGGATCCACCTTAATACTCTCTCCTGACACAACATGCCCCAAGAATGGCACATACTCTAGCCAAAACTCATACTTGGAGAACTTAGCATATAGCTTCTGCTTTCGCAAGGTCTAAAGCACTACCCTTAAATGCTGCTCGTGCTCCCCCAGGCTACGTGAGTATATCAAGATGTAGTCAATGAAGACGATAACGAAGGAATCAATATAAGGCCTGAATACCCTATTCATCAAGTCCATAAATGTTGCTGGGGCCTTAGTCAAGCCAAAGGACATCATCAGAAAGTCATAATGGCCGTATCTAGTCCGAAATCCAGTCTTCGGAACGTTTGAGTCTAGGAATGGAGAAACCGCTTCTGCGGTTATTTTGTCGCTTATGCGGAGTCGCTTCTGCGACTTAAGGATAGCATCTGCGTGGTAGTATAGGAATTCCATTTTTGCTTCTGCGTTAGAGAGTCCACTTCTGCGGAACCGCATCTGCGTGAATAGTTCCGCAGATGTGATTGTCGGGCATCAAATTTGGCAAATTGGTCATTTCACATTTTCTAAACCCCAAACCATTTTTATACTCATCCAAGCGGGTCTTTGGAACATCTTTGGCTTATTTTCAGTTGATAGAACTAGAGAGAACATTTATTGATGCTAGGGTTTTGCACACACAATTGGGTTTGAAGATTTGAAGCTTCTGGTTAAGATTTTCTTACCCATTTCTGTTTATTTCTTCATTTCCTTGCTTTGTATTATATATCTAAGTGTTTAGTATTTATTTCCAACACTTGAATCTTGTTTATGGAAATACTCATATTTAAAGTGTGGATTAAATACCTTGTTGTGCTTATGTATTGAATGATTTTTATTCTTTTATGAAGTGAGTTATTATTATTTTAATTATTCTTATTTTTTTATCTTTCCAAAAGGATTAGCTAACCCTAGGACTCGCCCACTGACTCCGAATTAATTTTGGAAAAGATAATTTGGGGTTGGGAAAGATTAATTAACAAGAACTTGAGGCGTTAACCCTCATTTTATAGATTCTACCTAGGGATAGGATTGAACTACTTGTAGCCATTCTGGGTGTGCTTAAGCTTCTAATTATATTAGGGATAATTCAATTAGGAAGTATTGTTAGTCTTCGGAAGAAGCTAATTAAGAATTATTATCCGTAGCTATTTAACATAAACTCGCTTATATTCGTAAAATCATGAAATACATTGGATCATTACTTGAGTATAATTACCGATGCAACCATACTTGTGGCCATTGATCATTTAACTTGCTTTCTATGTTAGTTTACATTTCAAATCAAATTCTTATTGTTTGGCATTGTGCGATAAGCAATAATTTTCTTACATTCCTAATCGCCTACACATTGTTCTCTGTGGGTTTCGACCCCGACTCATATTTGGGTAAATTATATTGCATGTGGCCGTGTCTATTACTTTTTAGTAGTGGATTTGGACGTCATCACTGTGTAATGTGTATGACGGTGGAAGGTATATAGAAATGTTATATTGAGGCAAAACAGGTGGATTATCTCCCGCGGTGTGTTCTGAAGTGGTGTGATCCCTATGTTGGCTGTTAGGAGATGCCAATCACAAGTGAAATACACGTGTCAAAATCTAAATTGTTTGCTTAGAGAGTAGGTGTAGCTGTTGCAAAGGTGAAGGTGAGAATTGCAGAAGAGTTAAATTCTAACTGATCTATGTTCTCACAAGCTTATAAGGGATTTGAGTTAATCTCACTATGATATTAAGACAACAAAGAGTACATGCATATGATTTATTGAGTGCGTTTTGAGCTATGGCTTCGAGCCAAGTTGGGGAGTTTGCTATTGATTAAGTTTATTGCGTGGCTAAGTGCTATGTTAGTTTCAGTTCGAGGCGAGTTGGTAAGTCAGTTATGGCTTACGGAGATTGGGATCTAGGATGGTTGTGAAGGAATTTATTTTTATTTTCAGAAGTCATACGGTGCCTCGTATGTGTGTGAGAATCACAGGATGTCTTAAGTTGCTGTTAGTAAAGAGTGCTCGGTGCATAGAGTAGGAAGATGCTTGCTTGCATTGTGACAAGGTCATATCTTGCGGTGTCAGAGTGCTAACGAGGCACAGGTGGTTCTATTCATTGGATTAGGCAAAATGCAGTTAAACAGAGTAAATGACTCTCAAGAATGGTACTAATGTATTTGAGATTCTACATGTGACAATTGGATGTCTTTAATTTGTATATGTGATTAGAACTGTGTCTCCATTGGGAGAGGTCAAGATATGTAATTTTTCTATATCCATTATGGGCTTTTATGTAGCACTATCAGGAAGGTGCAGGTAATGGTTCGGAATTCGTAGAATGTTCTATGATGTTTTGACTTGCGATGTAGCAGTTGGAAGGTACGAAATGGTTTGTGGGATGTGAGACAGAATGGTCTCGTGATTCAAAGTCATTTGGGATGAGTGCGGATGGATGGTGTTATATGTTGAATGCAGTTACTATTATTCCTAGGGCAATCAGGGTAAGTCAAAAGAAGATGGATTGGTTAGCCATATATCTGTTGGCATATTGGTGGTAGAGATCAATTCCTTCAGCATGATCACGTTATGTGTATGATATGTCGTGGTACATGTGAGGCATGTCGTCCGTCGTAACTGATGTTATTCAAGAGTATTCCATTGTTATGGGCCTGTTACGTATTGGTGGATCTAGAAAGGGTCATGGTGGGTTGGACCACTACTTAGAGATTTGCATATTCGACGGTTATGAAAATTCACCTGTGTGATGCTATGGTTTTCATGAAGTTAGTTAAGTGGAAAGTTTTATATGATGAAGTGTTAAGCTAATAATGGTTCCGAAGCTGTGATGAAGAGCGTGTTCTATCGTCTGTTGGCATGTTGGGTGCAATGAGTGTTATGGAATTTGAAGTGAAGATAGATGTAACAACTCGGTATGGACAAGGATGTCACAAGCTCAGATGAGCAGGGAAGAAGTGTCAACGTCTAAGGTAAATTGGTATTGTCTTCTGCGTCACCTGAGAACGGTGTTTTGTGAAAAGGCTTTGCACCCTGGTTAATGATTCTTGATCGCATTTCAGCTTTAGTGCGGTTGGTGGTTTGGAGGTACAACCCCAGTTATTCGTAATGGTAGGTTGTGGGTAGGTGTCCCACAGGAAGATTGTGTGAGTATGGCAGTTAGTCACTTGATTTATTAAAGACTTGAACCAAGTATGAAGGTTGTGTTAATATCGCTTAATTGAGAAAATATGTGTGGAGGGCACTTAGTCTATTAAGTTGTGGACTACAGATGATTTCTCTGACTTTGATGGGTGTTTTTATGTGTTACGAGCGGAAGATGAGTTGTTAGGGACCTTTGAAAGGTAATTAACCTAGTTCAGTGCGATCGGAATTGGCTTGAGGTCGGTGGATGGATTCAAATGTGAATATGGGCTCTATGTCAGGCCAAACGGGTTCATTTCAGTGATGCTCTACTTATGGAGGAGCAGTCAAGGTGTTATTTCATTGTCAGATATTTTATGTAGTGATACACTACGCCGTGTGAGTTGTGAGACGGTTTGAGAAAATGCTTATGTGTTGAGGATCTTCGTAGAAATGATGTTTAAGAGAAAAATGGCTCTCGAGATTCAGATTGTATATCGCACCTCAGTTGAGCTTGAGTTTTGGTAGCTTATAGCGCTATATGTCCCCTTAGGGACGGTATTATGCACTTGGCGTGCTTGTGACCGAAATTTGGTATTTTATATTAATGAGCAATTTATCTCGATGTACACCTCTTTAGGTGAGTGTTATGTGCGGATCGGGTGGCATGCCGCCATGAGTGTGTTATTTGGATCGGGTTGCGCGCCGCAACAGTGTGATATTGAGCATAGTTTTCTATATGCTATTTTTGTATGCCTTGCTTGCTATCTTTCTAAGGAGAGCACGTATTGGTGCGCGAGTTAGGTAGTTCCTTCCAGAGTTCGTTTTCCTTGTGTACCGCGTTTTAATCGGTAGCCTGTCAGCACTTTGTGGAATCATAAGCGGTTCATACTGGATGAGGTCACGCATTGGGGCGAAGTTATGAAGATGTATGATATTGCGATTTAGTCTCTATGATGGGAGACAGGTTCTTCGTCTTGTGTTGGGGTGGTACTAGAGAGCTTGAAGTACAACTCTTTCATTTGATTCATTTTCATGAATTGAGTATGTTCGGACTGTTGCTTATTGGTGCGCGTATTGTGCGAGTTGTGGCTTAGTCCTGTATTAGTGTGTAATGTCACCAGAGTAGTGTGTTAATTAGATGAGATCGTTGGGATCTTTAATGAGTACGAGCAGATTCGATTTCAGTGTAATGGAATGATAATATAGAGCTTTGACTCAGAAATTTTATATAGTATTTGCCAAAGGAGAAGCAGTTTCATGAATGGTTGATTTGAGAAATGGTTATGGTTTATTGCGTGTTTCATTTATCGTTGGCAGTACATGAAAGTGTTGGAGTGAGACTTTAGCTAATAAGGGGTTTTCTATCGATAATTGGTTGTTGCGGGCAGCTGCTGTGAATGGAAGTTATCGCTGCATGTGCTTGAGTTATGTGGTATATCATATAACCACACCTGAGGTTGCAGGTATGAGTTCTTACAGCTGGTTTGGGATTATTCTGAATAGAGATGTGAGGTCCTGATCTTGTGTATGATTTCGGAATGTGAAATGTGGTTCTATGATTTATAGGCTGGACTAGATTGTGTAATTGTAGTTAAAAATGTGTTATCGGACCTATATGATATAGGTGACATAGGGTCACCCCGGGTGTATGCATGGTAAGGTAAATCAGCGATTGGTTGGCTTTTAGAACAACTCTGGGTACGCTCGAGGACGAGCGTTTGTTTAAGTTTTGGAGGATGTGACGACCCGACCCATCATCTCACGGGTAAATGATCCGTTTCTGCTATTTACTACTTCTTTATGCTTCATTATAAGTATCTTATGTGAACGAGTTGATTTGGATTGATTTTAGAAGGAAATGAGACACTTAATCTCTATAAGGAAGGCTTGTTTAGGAAAAGTCAACCGGATGTTGACTTATATGAAGGAGGCTCGGATGTGGATTCCAATGATTCGGTTAGCTTTGGGGGATGATTTGTGACTTAGGAGTGTGATCAGAAATGATTTTGGAGGTCCGGTGTAGAATTAGGCTTGAATTGGGGAAGTTAGTATTTTGGCGAATTTCGGTTGATAGGTGAGATTTTTATCCGATGGTCGGAATGGAATTCCGAGACTTGCAGTAGCTTTGTTAGGTGATTTGGGATGTGTGCGTAAAATTTCAAGTCATTCGGAGGTGGTTTGGTTGGGTTTTTGATCGAATGCGTGTTTCGGATGTTTTGGAAGAACATAGGCTTGAATCCGATGTAATTTGATAGTTTTGATAATGTTTGAGGTGTTTTAATGATTGGAACAAGTTTAAATGACGTTATAGGATGTATTGGTGCTTTTGGTTGACGTCGCGGGGGCCTCGGGTGAGTTTCGGGTGGTCAATCGGACCATTTTCCAAGTTGAAGTGTTGCAGAAATTGTTCATCTGCTGTTGCAGAAGAATTGTCCTTAGCGTTCGCGAAGGGCTGGATGCGGTCGCTTAGAATGAATGTGGGAGGCCAGGAATTTGACCTTCGCGTTCGCATAAGGCATCACGCGTTCGCGAAGGGTAACAAGGTCTGTGCTTCGCGTTCGCGGGAGAAGGTCTGCGTTCGCGTATAAGGAATTAGGTCCCAGGGCAGTTGCACTTCGCGTTCGCATAAGGGTAGTTGTGTTTGTGTAGGTTAGGGGTCCAGAGCTTGGTGTTCGTGTGAGGGTAACCGCGTTTGCGAAGGGTATTTTTGTCAGAAGCAATTTTTTTGCATCGCGAACGCGAGAAGGGCGTCGCGTTCGCGTAGAGGAAATTATCACTGGTCAGAAGGGTTTTAATAAATATTTCATCCATGAGCTAAGCTTTATTTTCACCATTTTTGAGCATCCTTAAGAGCTTTTGGACGGGAATTGAAGAGGATTTCGACTGGGATTGATTGGAGGTAACCCCTATGAACCAAAAACACAATTTTATTGTGAAATTGACCTTGAAATCCATGGAAACTAAGCAAATAAGGGGAAGAACTAGGGCTTGAGTTTTAATATTTCAAATTAGGATTTGAGGGGTAATTTGGACTCCGATTTGGTGTCCTTTATATATATAGGCTCGTGGCATGACAAGGAACCCATTGGTGTAAGACTTTCTATGTTTCGAGAAGCGGGCACAAGGCTCGGGTTTTGCTAATTTTGAGATTGTTTTCGATTGGATACTGTTCCATTGGCATATTGTGACGTATTCATTGTGGTTTTGATCATATTCGGCGCACGAGGAGGTCTATTTGAGAGGCAAGGGCATAGTGAGCTATGATTTTGGCCGGCTTGAGGTGAGTAATAGATGTAAATGATATCCTGAGGGTTTGAAACCCCGGAATTTGCACATCGTAGTGCTATATCGAGGTGACTTGCATGCCAGATAGCGAGCGTGGGGTAGAGCACAGTTGGGGATTGTGACTTGGTCCGTCCCAGTAAATGAATATTCTGCGTAATTGACTGAAATTCACTTATTATCATTATAATTCAGCTAATGCTATATTTGGGCTTCGTGCCAATTGATTGAATCCTTCAGGAATTGCTATTACTGGTTTCTTACTATTTTTCATATTGTTGAACTCAGTCCTAGTATTTAATGCTATTTTGCAAATTCATCCACCTTTTCTCAAACTAGAAACTTAATTAATATTTTCAAATGAAGTTTGGGCTGAATATTTCTATATTATTGTGTCCGAGAGGCTTATGTGATTTTGGACTGAGTATGGGATCGGGCCGCGCACCGCAGCGGTATGATATTTATATTGATATGAGGCTGAGGGCCTAGTTGATGCCACAAGATGGCTTATTATTGTGCTTGGGCCGTAAGGGGCCCCTTTCGGAGTCTTCACACCCCCAGTGAGCGTCGTCGATGATAAATAAGTGGAGCGGGCTGCACGCCGCAGCGGGTACTGGAGAGTATCGGTCTATGTGTTGCATTGCATATTTGATTGCCATTTACTTATTTATCTGTTGTGGTATTTTCATAATTGTTTTCATTGGTGTACTGCTTTTATAGTACTGGGCTGAAGTTGCTATATTTATAGAATTACTTTGTGCCTATTCAGGATTTCTTATTCTCAGCCTTTATTTATGTTTATTACTCAGTGGGTCAGAGTACTCACATTACTCCCTGCACCTTGCGTGCAGATCCAGGTACACCTGAGGCTGTGTGAGGACTTTTCTGCCTAGCATCATATCTAGGAGTATCAAGGTAGCTGCATTTGACGTTCGCAGTCCTGATCTTCCTTCTATCTTATTTACTTTATTTCTGCATTTCTGGAGAATGATATGTAGTAGGTCGATACTCATGTATTAGAGGCTCAGACTTGTGACACCGGATTCTTCGGGCGGTGAAATGGTTTTTATATTTGGGATTTCCGCATGTTTAACCCTATTTCAAGATTTCAGTATTATGACTTAGTAATTTATCTATGTTAATTAATTCATGAACTGGATAAAATGGTTAAGGTTATTTAATTGGTTGGGCTTGTCTAGCAGTGTATTGGGCACCATCACGACCGGGGTTGGGGTCGTGACAAAGCTAACACATGTGCAACCAACGATTGGAGTGAGATGAATAATGAAATAATGGTAACTTCTCGGGGAGACGGCTTAGTCGGTCGGGCCGTGATCGGATGCCATGATATATACACATGGTGGTAATGTATTGATGATTGAAACTGGAAAGTGTGAATGAAATAATAGTAACGTCTCGGGGAGATGGCTTAGCCGATCGGGCTGTGATCGGACTCCGCTTACGGAAGCGGTGCCAATATAGATAATGATGCAACAGAGTAGGATGCTCCAATCTAAAATTTCAGAAACTATGTAAAAATCATGTGAACCGCCTTAAATTGTTGGCTTGGTGCTTATTTGAAACTTTGTTGTCTTTACGATTTCCTTTTCACTCCTGTATGGTTGTTCTTTCTAACAGGATGGTGTTTAGTTATACATACTAGTACTATTCCATGGTACTAACATCCTTTTTGCCAGGGGCGCTACAGTTTTTTAAAGGGAAAAGGGACAAATATATCCCTCTACTATCATTTATTATTTAAATGTATCCTCCATTATACTATTAGGTTAAATTTGCCCCTACAGTTAAGCAAAGTTCTAAGTATAACCTTAGTTTAACGGATTTTCCACGTGGAGGCTTCTGAGTGAAAGATCCAACCCACAACTAAAAAAAAACTATACCCATTTAGATAACTTGTGACCCATTGGACCCCCCTTCTTTTTAATGATAAGTAGATTTAAAAAGTTCAATCCTAGCCATTTGTTTTACTTGATCAACGGCTTATGTGAAATGGGTTATTTTAAAAAATAACACCATAGATCAGATTTGTTATCTCAAATTGCTAAGCCAATTGGGAATTTGTGGTAGCTGGAAATTGCTACCGTCATAGGCCACCGTATCTCCGCCATGTTTTCCACTGTGCGTTGCCACTGGAAACCTGAAAGTTGATTTTGTATTGATTTTGGCATCTGGTACCACTCCAACATCTAAAGACGATGATGACACCTAAAAGATCAAAAATTTTTAAAAAAAATCGAGCAAGTTGAAAATGCAAAACTGGATGTTGGTAAAATGAGAGTTTCTTGGTAATTACACTATGATTTATCTATATTGACTTTTACTTTATTATTTAGACACCTGAAAAGATAAAAAATTATAAAAAAAATCGGGCAACTTGAAAATGCAAAACTGGATGTTGGTGAAATGAGAGTTTCTTGGTACTTACACTATGACTTATCTATATTGACTTTTCGTTTATTATTTAGGAACCTAAGAGAATCAATTGTTGATTTACTTTTAAAATTTGATGAATGAATTCTACTTTGTTGCTAGAAAGTTGTCACAACATGCAGGGGCGGATGCAGCTTATTATACGTGGTTCCCGTGAACCCAGTAGCTTTTGCATATACCCTGTATATGTATTAAAAAATTAACTAAAATTCCATAAATATTTGGTTGTGAACTCAGTTACTTATTGTATATTTACTTAAGGTCAATATAGGAACCCATAAATTTTAAATCCTGGATCCGCCTCTGATAATATGCATTTTTATGAGAACAAATTAGAATTATTATGCCATTAGATCAGGTGATAAAAACCATTTACATTAAGGTTTGATTGTTGTTTCACCGCGATAGTGTATGTTCTTGTATAATAAATTATTCTTAAAAGGGAGTAGATGTGTGGTGGTCTATGAGCTTTTATAAAAATTGAAGAATATGATCAGTAGAAAAATTGGATAAATTGTGGAAGTAGTTCGGCGGCCATGACATTTAGTGGTTGAATCTGTTTTTGTGAAAGGAGGAGGAATTGCATAGTGCAATTATCAAGAAATATGAGTGATGTTCATCTATAGAGATGAAGAAGGAAGAGCAGAGGCGGAGGGTGGTTTTCAACTTTGCTTGGTCATGTGTTTTAATTGAGTACGAGCTTTTTAAGTTGTGGGTTGGGTCTTTCACTTAGAAGTCTCCACGAGGCAAATCCGTTAAACTAAGGGTATATTTAGAACTTTACTTAACGGAAGGGGCAAATTTAACCTAATAATATAATGGAGGATACATTTAAACAATAAATGATAGTAAAGGGATATATTTGTCCCTTTTCCCTGTTTTAAATGAATGTAGGTTGCTCCATAGAGGATAGTGCCGATCGCGTGTAGCAGAGCATCCTCTTCGCAAAAATCTTGGTGGGCCCTTTTCTCCTTCAAGGGGGTTATGTTGTACACCTTTTATTATAGATATCCACTTTGAGCGATAGTCGGGGCCTTGCTGCTGGCGTTGTTATCATTGCCTTTTGTATCCTTAGAGGCTACGTAGACGTTTGTGTGGGTTATGTACGGGTGTTGTATAGGTCAATAAACCCTGTTGTAACTTTGTACCCTTGCTTTCTTCTAAACTATAGCTGTATGAAATCTTGAAAGCCTAACTATGGTTTAAGGTTGTGTTATAAAAGAAGCTATCCATGTTGAATGTACAACCCCTTTTATTGTTTAATTAAACGGGATCGAATCCCTTAATCGCATTGAGTTGGGTAGGAAGTGTTTGATAAGGCTTGCTCAGTTGGGTTCACTCGATTGAGCGCCGGTCACGCCTCCCAAGGTTGGGGCATGACCAAAAAGACCCTAAGGGTCCAAACATTCGGCACGAGGCCCAAACACCGCATTCAGCCCCAAACATAGTAATACTTTCCAAAGCACAATAATATCAAATAATTTTCAATTAAATACGCGACTTTATACTTGTACGGGATGGACCAAGTCACAATCCCCAACGGTGTACGACCCCATGCTCATCATGTAGCGTGTGCGTCACGTCAAAGTAGTGAAACAATGTGAAAGCTGGTGTTTCATACCCTCAAGAGAACATTTACAATCATTAATTACCTCAATATGGTCCAAACTCTAGCACTCGATGCCTTTGCTTCTCGACTCGGCCTCCGACTGCTCCAAATCTAACCAGAACCAGTATCATACCATTAATATTCACTAAAGGAACAAAGCCCAAGCGAAAACAGTAAAATTAACTCAAAAATCTTGGAATTGGCCGAAGCTGACCCTCGGGACTACATCGCGCAATTTGATAAAAATCATATCACTAGAATCCTTATCCTCCCATGAGTCTATACATACCAAGAACATCAAAATCGGACCTCAAATGGCCCCTCTAATCCCCAATGAACACTCTCCAATTTCAAGTCCTAATTCTCCAATTTTAACCCTTAAATTCAAGTAATTTAATGACTTATTAGCTAGAATTCACCATGGAATCAAGTATTGAGTTCAAAAATCTTATCTCCGAGCATTACCCCTTGAACACCTCTTCAAATCCTCTCAAAAAGCTCTAAACCCATCTCAAAGATGGTGGAACAAGGCTGAAAATCATGAAGGAATGCTTAGATAGTTTCTGCCCAGGCATTTCTGCACATGCGGACAAATAATTGTACCTGCGGTCAACATAACCGCATATGCGGTTATCATTAAAATCCTCATACGCCTTACCTACGACCCAGGTCTCGCTCCTGCGGGCTCGAAGAGGCAGTCCAGACCTCGCTCCTACGATCCTTGCCACTTATGCGGTCTAATTTTCTCTTCTGCAGCTCGTACCTGCGGTCCCCTATCCGCAGGTGCGGTTATGATAGGAACAACAACTGAAACTACTCAACTTCCATTCCAAACTTTCCGACAACCTTCCGAATTTGTCCCGAGGTTCCCGGGACCTCAACCAAAAATAGAAAAAAGTCATATGCCACTATTCAAACTTAGACCAACCCTCAAAACACTCAAAACAATGTCGAAACACTAAATCACCTTCGGATTCAAGCCTAAGGATTCCAAAACTTCCGAATTCCACAAACGATCAAAACGTCTATCAAACCTCATCCGACTAACCAAAAATTTTTCACACATGTCACAATTGACTCAGCGGACAAACTCTAATTTCCGAAATCCCATTCTGCCCCATATATCAAAATTACCACTACCAACCAAAAAACGCCAAATTTCCAATATCGCTAATTCAAGTCCAAATCTACCACGAACCTCGAAAATACATTCTGAACATGCTCCTAAGTCCAAAATCATGCGACAGAGCTAACAAAATCATAAGAATCCAAACCAGAGATCGAATACTAAAAAGTCAAACTGAGTTAAACCTTTAAAATTGAAAGCTTCAAGCTGAGAATCATCCTTCGGTATCTATTCCGATTAACCTAAAAACCAAAACCGACGACTTATATAAGTCATAATACATCATACGGGGCTAGTTTTCCAGAGAATTGACGAGCAAAGTGAAAATGCTCAAAATGATCGGTCGGGTCGTTACAATAATATATTGTATATGAACTTGAAGCTGATGGAAAAACTAACACTGGAGCTATGGTCAAGGCAATCTTGAGCTTCTGAAAGCTCACCTCACACTCATCCGACCACCAGAAAGGAGCACTCTTTTAAGTCAATTTGGTCAAGGGTGATGCAATATATGAAAACCCCCAAACGAATCAACGGTTATAACCTGTCAAACCAAGAAAACTACAAATATCTATGGCTGAGGATGATCTGGGCCAACTCTCAATCTCCTATATCTTCTTTGGATCAACCTGAATACCCTCACTGGACACCACGTGCCCCAAGAAAGCCACTGAACTGAGCCAAGACTCACACTTGGAGAACTTTGCATAAAGCTTCTCCTCTATCAACCGGTGCAATACAACTCACAATGCTCAACGTACTCCTCCTGATTACGCAAGTATACCAGAATATTGTCAATGAATATAATAACAAACGAGTCGAGATAAGTCCAAAACACGTTGTTCATCAAATGCATAAATGCTGCTGGGGCATTGGTCAGCCCAAAAGACATCACAAGGAACTCATAATGACCATATTGGGTCCTAAAAATTGTCTTAAGGATATCCGAGTCCCTGATCTTCAACTGGTGACACCCCGACCTGAGATCAATCTTGGAGAACACCCTCGCTCTTTGAAGCTGGTCAAATAAATCATCAATACGAGGCAAAAGATACTTGTTCTTAATTGTGACTTTGTTCAACTGCATGTAATCAATGCATATCCCCATAGTGCCATCCTTCTTCTTCACGAATAGAACATGCACACCCCAAGGCGACACACTAGGCCGAATAAACCCCTTATCAAGGAGTTCCTGAAGCTGCTTCTTCAACTCCCTCAACTCCGCCAGTGCCAGACGATATGGTGGAATAGAAATGGGTTGGGTGCCCGGAACCAAATCAATACCAAAGTCAATATCCCTGTCCGGTGGCATGCCCGAGAGGTATGCAGGAAACTCATCCGGAAAGTCCCTCACTACCGAGACTAAATCAATGGTAGGAGTCTCTGCACTGACATCCCACACAAGGCTAAGTAAGAAAGACAACCCTTCCCAACCATCCATTGGGCCTTTAAAAATAAAATCATCCTACTAGGAAAAAAATCAGTCGAACCTCGCCACTCAATCTGTGGTACACCCAGCATAGCTAATATTATTGTTTTAGCATGACAGTCCAAAATAGAACGACATGGAGATAACCAATACATGCAAAATATCACATCAAAATACACTATACAAAGAAACAAAAGGTGCATTCGGGTCTCCAAACTCCCAATAGTCACCACACACGTACGCTATCCACAACAATAGTGTTACCCACTGGAGTAGATACACGAATAGAAGAAACAAGAGACTCACAGTGCGAATCCAAATAACGAGCAAAATATGATGACACATGTGAAAAAGTTGAACCATGATTAAATAACACGGAGGCATCTTTGTGGCAAACTGAGACAATACCTGTAATCACAACATCTAAAGCAATAACATCTGGTCTAGCTGGGTTTGCACAGAAACAGGCCTGACTGCCACCAGATTGACAACCCCCTTTGGGGCGACCCTTAGGTGACTGTCCCCCACCTCTAGCTGATTGGTTGGGTGGTGAAGTAACTGGTGCTAAAGTCGATGGCTGACTCCTCTGTTGAGGCGGACCCCCATAATGACAAGGATACTTCCTCCACATATGCCCCAACTCTCCAAACTCATAGCAACCCCCTGGTGCTCGAGACGGGGACTGAAGGGAACCCCTAGCATTGGGATGATTAGTAGAAAAACCTGGCATGGAAGAGCTCTGAAATGATGGAGCAAGGGACAAACTCTGAGCTGGGAGGCACGAAGTGATGAATGGCCCTGATGTAAACTATGAGCACCATGGCCCGATGATGCCCCACGATAAACTGGGCGAGCCGGCTGAGCATGCCTAAATGGACGGCCTCTACCATGCTGAAATTGACCCTCCATAAGGACACCACTGAATCCACCCTGACCACGAGGCCTCTTTGTCTCCCTCTCAACCCTCTCTTGACCATGAACCATCTCAGTCTATCGAGCTATGTCAACAACCTCATCAAAAGTAGCACCATATAACCTTTCTCTGGTCATAAGCAACTGAAGCTAAAAACTAAGGCCATCTATAATCGCCCTGATCATCTCTCGGTCTGTGGTAACCAACCAGACTACAAGGCGAGCCAACTTGGAAAACCGCATCTCATACTATGCAACAGACCTATCGTGCTGACAAAGCTGCTCGAATTGCCTGCGCAGCTCCTCACGGCGAGACTCAGGGATAAACTTTTCCAGGAAGAGAACAACGAACTGCTGCCAAGAAAGGGGTGCCACGCCAACCGACCTTACACCTCTCATAAGCCTCCCACCAGCTAAGTGCAGCCCCGAAGAACTGGAAAGTAGTGAATGAGACCCGATTGGTCTCCAGAATACCTGCGGTCCGAAACATTCTCTGGCACTTATCCAAGAAACCCTGTGCATTATCACCCTCAACACCACTAAATGACGGAGGATGGAGTCTCCCAAACCTCTCCAATATACATTTCTTTTCCTCTAGCATAACATGAGCTACATGGTCCTGAGCAGCTGCAACCGGCTAGGTTGGAGGTGCCCACGATGTCTGAATTCTGTGCACAACATGCTCAGGTGTGCGAGCGGCGGGAGTCTGAGTGCCTCCCCCGACCTGAGAAGTAGCTACAGTCGTAGTAACTAAGACTGCCTGAGCCAGGCCGGCGCACATTGATAGAATCTGGGCTAGGGCCTCTTGATGGCCTGAAATGAAAATAGGCACAGCTGGTGCCTGAGCTGGTCCTACTGGAGCATCGGCAACTGGGACCTGATTATGAATTGGGGTGATTGGTCGATCTGCAAGTGCTGCCCTAGCTGCTGTGCGGTGTACACCCCTCCCCTACCACAACCTCAACCTCGACCTCTAGTGGCCCTAGCTAGTGGTACTGGTGGTCACCCATCCTAACCGGTAGCATTTGTCCTTACCATCTGTGAGAGAATAGAATAATAGAAGGTTAGTTACCATAATCAATAGATTCGCACGACAGGAATTCACGAATGTGATGTTTTTCCTAAAGGTTTTGCAGCCTCTCAAAGATAAGTACAGACGTCTCCGTACCAGTCCGCAAGACTCTACTAAACCCGCTCATGACTCGTGAGACCTATGTAGCCTAGGCTCTGATACCAGCTTGTCATGACCCTAAACCAACCCGATCGTAATGGCGCCTATCATGAAACTAAGCCAGCCGACACAATCCCAAATCAAACGAATATTTGAAATTTAAATATGTTTAAGCTATTAATTAAATAAAATCCCATAACATGAGTCTAAATAACAAGCGCTAAAAGAAACATAAGTCCGTCATCGGGGTGTCATATGTCACGGGCATCTACTAAGGTCTGAATACAACAAAGACTATCATAGTCTGGAAAATGCAAAATATGTATAATGAAGATAAGAGGGAGAGTAAAAAGGCTAAGAACGCCATTCAGCTACCTTCGCGATTCAAAATGACCCGTTGGATGAAATATCAACGCTTGCTATCGCGACCCGCAACTCCTGGATCTTCACTCAATGTGTAGGGAGTAATGTGAGTATGCCAACTCAGTAAGTAATAAAAGTAAATAATGATTGAGAAGTAAGAAAACACATCAACACCACAGAGATTATAATATATTTCCAAAACAGTATATAAATCAAACCATCTTGTTAAAATCCAATTTTAGTAAAAATTCTTTGACAAATGTCTTTCTAACACTTTTAACAAAGATTTATTATTGTTTAGATTAAAAATGATAAAAATCATAAATAGCCCATCGGGAAAGACATGAATCAGAAAACGTCCCTCGAGCATAACAATCGGAACCAGCCTCTCTGCTACCTTACAATCACTCGTAATTAGCCCCTCGGCCACAACAAGAATCAAGGTCAGCCCCTAGGGCAACATCATATCACTAACTCTAGGTGCCCACGCTCACTGGGGGTGTTCAGACTTCGAAGGGGCTCCTTCAACCCAAGCGCTATACAAGCCATCTCATGGCATAATAAAACAGGCCCTCAGTGTCTCATATATTACAAATCAGTACAACAGGCTGCGGCATATAGCCCGACCCCGTGATATCCTCACAACATAGTCCCTCAGCCTCACTCAATAAAAAACCTCTTAAACCATTTGGGCTAACAGAAAAACAGGGTGCTCAGCCCAAAATATCATTTATAGTATCAAAACAGAGTAAATAAGGATGAGTTGTCAAATCAGTAAAAGATATCATACATATATTAAGTCAAAAATAGTGAGTAATAGTAGTAAGAAAAATCCCCTAAGGATCCAAACAGCTTGGCACGAGGCCCAAATATGGCATTCAGCCCAAAACATAGTAATACTTTCAAAACACAGTAGTATCAAATAGTTTTCAAGAAAATATGTGACCTAATAGTCGTACAAGACGGACCAAGCCACAATCCCCAACAGTGCACACCCCCACGCTCACCATCTAGTATGTGTGTCACCACAAAGTAGTGAAACAATGTGAAATCCGGGGTTTTATACCCTCAAGACAAGATTTACATTCATTACTTACCTAAAACCGGACAAAAATCTACTTCGCGATGCCCTTGCCACTCGACTCTACCTCAAATCGTGTCGAATCTATTCAAAATTAGTATCTCATTATTAATACACGCTAAAGGAACAAGCCCATGCGAAAATTATCAAATTAACTCAAAAATCCCAAAATTGGCCAAACCCGACCCTCAGTCCCACGTCTCAGAATTTGTCAAAAATTACAAAACCAGAATCATTATCCTCTCACGAGTCCATACACACAAAAATTACAAAAATCTAACTTCATTTGACCCTCAATCGCCCCATTTTAACTCTTAAGTTCCAAGCCCTAATTCCCCAACTTTCACCCTTAAATATCATAAATTCGATGCTTAATCTACTGAAAATCACCATAGAATCGAGTATTAAGTTCAAAAATCTTTCCTCAACAAGTTTCCTCTTGGTTCCCTCTTCAAAACCCTCCAAAATCTCCAAAAACCAAGTTGAAATTGTGAAGAATGACTGAAATTCGCGAAGGGGCCTTTATATACTTTCCGCCCTAGGGATTTTGCACCTGTGAACTCGTACATGCGGTTCCAGGTGTGCACCTACAAAGATTCACTTAAAGGACTAGGATCGCATCTGCACCCAGCCACCGCACCTGCGGTGCCGCAGATGCGTCCAAATAACTACATATGTGGTTCTGCTCCTGATGGCCAAAACACGCACCTCCGATCTCCATACTGCATTTGCAACCTTGCACCTGCGGTCCCCAATACACAGGTGCAGAAATGACAGAAGCAGCAAAATCTGCAGCAACAACTCAAAGCCAAACTTTTCGTCAACCACCCAAATCCATCCCGAGACCGTCGGGACCTCAAACAAGCATGACAACAAGTCACGTATCACCATTTAAACTTATTCTAGCATTTGGAACACTCAAAACTACATCAAAACACCAAATCACCCTTGGCTTCAAGCCTAAGGATTTCCAAACTTCCGAATACCGCAAACGATGCCAAAACCTATCAATCCTCATCCAAAAGACCTGAAATTTTGCACACATGTCAAAAATGACACAACGGAACTACTCCAATTTCTTAAATTCCATTTTGACCCCCACATAAAGATTTCCACTGCCGATCAAAAAATGCCGAATTTCCAATTTCGCCAATTTATGCCTAAATCTACCACGGACCTCCAAAGTACATTGCGAACATACTCCTAAGTCCAATATCACCTAATAAAGCTATCCGAACCATCAGAATTCAAATCTGAGATCTTTTACACATATGTCACTATCCGATTGACTTTTCTAACTTAAACTTCAGAATAAGAGACTAAGTGTCTCATTCCACCCCAAGACCACTTCAAACACAAAATAACCAACCCTATACGATAAAATATAGCGGAACAACACATAAATAAGCATAAATGGGGGAAACGGGGTTGTAACTCATGAAACGACCAGCCAGGTCGTTACATTTTCATTCCTTCCTGATGATCTCCAGTGATATGCTTATGTGGATATCGAGGCTCACTTTTCCATTCATTTAGGAAAAACTAATGCTGGCACTTTTTTGACAGAATTTGTTGGATCGATTGTAGTAGACTCCTTATTTTCTGTAAGATTCTTAGTCGACTGATCTTGCTGATCAATCATTTCTGTATTGATAGACTTTGGCACTATGGAAATTTTCCTCATATTCAGGAAGTTGGTCTTTCCTTAAGTGAGAGTTAGTATCCAGAAAAACAACATATATAGATTCTTCAATGGATAAAGTACGTTTGTTAAAAACTCTATATGCTCTACTACAGGGAGAGTATCCAAGAAAAATACCTTCATCACTTTTGGGATCAAACTTATCGAGATCGTCTTTTCCATCATGGTGTATAAAGCATTTGCAGCCAAAAGGATGGAAATAACTGATGTTGGGTCTTTTTCCTCTCCATTGTTCATATGGAGTCTTCTTGAGTATTGGTCGAATTAGGCATCTATTGATGATGTGACATGCTGTGCTTACAGCTTCTGCCTAGAAGTGGTGTAGGAGAGAATTTTCCACAATCATGGTTCTTGCCATATCTTGCAGGGTTCAATTATTCCGTTCCTCCACTCCATTTTGTTGTGGCGATCTAGGATATGAGAAGTTGTGATACATCACTTGATCATTGCATAAGTTCGCAAATGCATTGCTTTCAAATTCTCCTCCATGATCACATCTTATGGAGGAAAGGAACTAACCTTTTACCAGTTGCACTTTCTTGCAAAAGACTTTAAAGTTTCTTAATGACTCATCCTTGTGACTTAGAAAAATAACCCAGGTGAATCGAGAAAAGTCATTTACTATATCGAAAGTATACTTTCTACAACCTATACTAGCAGTTCTAGTAGGCCCAAAAAATCCATATGTAGTAGTTGAAGAGGCTTTGTAGTAGAAACGATGTTTTTGACTTTAAAAGAGGAACTGGTTTGTTTTCCTAGTTGACATGCATCACAAATTTGATCCTTTGAAAAATCTAGTTTTGAAATACCACAAAAAGATAATTTTTAGAAAGTTTATGAATAGTATGCATGCTAGCATGACCAAGTTTTCTATGCCATACCCAATGGTCATCAATTATAGAAGCTAGATAGATTTGATTACCAAAATTATCTAAGTTAATGATAGTATAGACATTTCTGTCACTACTTCTGGAGAGAATAGCTTTACCTGATTCATCTTCTATAAAAAACAATATTTTTTTAAATGATCCTCGTAGTCATCGTCATATAGTTGATTGAAACTGAGAAGATTGTAACCAAGCTCATCATCTGGATACACTTCGTCTACATGACATGTTGAGCTGAGGGGAACCCTTCCAACTCCAATTACATTTCCTTTTGATTTATTTCCAAAGGTAACTGTTCCTCCATCAAGTTTGCTGACCGTTTTGAATAATTATTTGTCACCAGTCATATGTCTGGAAAATGCGCTGTCAAGATACCATTTTCCTTTTTGTCCTACAAAAAAGGATTACTTATTTTTAGGTACCCAAGCCTTCTTAGGTCTTGAATGGTTAGAACTCTAAGTATTAGCTTGAATAGAAGATTTAGGTTGCCAGATCCATCTCTTGTTGTTATTGAACATGCAATGGTTAGAAGTTTGATCAAGTTTTCCGCAGTAAAAACAAGAAGGATTATTTGGATTTTCAGAGCCTCTTTGTTCTCTGATTCTATTCGTGCATTGGTTAGTATTGTCATAATTTTGCCACAATAAGTTCATATAGTAGGATCTCTAGTTTTTTTTGAGGATGTATGAGGGGAAATCTGATTTGATCTAACAGATCTATGACTGGTAGATTTACGCAATCCATTCAATTGATGTTGAAGTTCATTGACTTTATATTTAATCATATCTCGCTCAATTTCAAAGACTTCCAACTTCAGAGCCCAATCTTTCTTTTCTCTTTTGATTTTTCTAAGTCCATTTATAACTCTCTCAATATCTAGAAGAGCAATATCAATAAATTCTTGGAGTTCATAACAATTAGGACATGTAGGAAGACGTACCTCACTAGTTCCTTCGTCTGCCATGAGATCAAGTTCTCCTAAGTCTTTTTCCTCATCTATTCCTTCATCTGCCGTGAGTCCAAGTTCACCTGAGTCCTCATTGCAGTCTTCTTTTATGGCCATGAAACACATGTTTGCAATTTCTTCATGATCAAATTCTTCTTCATCACTCCAAGCTCCAAAAAACTTCTTCTTTTGAAAATTCTTACTTAGTTTCTTCTTCAGTTCAGGACATTCGGCTTGAATGTGTCCATGTTTTCCACATTCATAGAATCTACCATCATTTTTATAATTATCAATGTTCATCCTACCTTGTCTAAAGATTGATTTACCTCTCCTGCTATTTCTGTTCTTCCGCATCATACTTGTTGCAACTTTTGAGAGCGTGAATATGTTTTCATTTTTTCTCCTCCTTTTCTTCTTCCTCATTTTCCGGTTCGGACACAGTTGCTTTGAATGCAACTGTATTCTTCTTTTCTTGTTGAATCTGCCTGTCTAAGTGAGTTTTCTCAAATACAATTAGATCACCTCTAAGTTCATAATATGATATTTTGTCAAGATCCTGACATTCCAAGGCAATAACCTTGGGTTGCCAAATTGTGGGAAGACTTATAGAAATTTTTCTGACTTGTTCTCCACTTTTGATTGGTCTCCCAAATAATTTTCAGTCTCCAAGGATTTTGCTGAACATGGAGAATATTTCCTCCTCTAATTCTCCGTCCTTTATTTGAAATAATTCATAATCTAGAACTAGGAGATTAATCCTTGTTTCTTTCACTTTGTTGGTTCCTTCATATGTGACCTCTAATTTTTTCCACAATTCCTTTGTAGTTTCACAGCTTGTTATCTTCTCATATTCTTTTCCACTGGCAGCATTGTATAGCATATATTTTTTACTTTAGAATTCACTATTAAGCAGCTGATTGCTCTTCAGTGTAGTCATCTAAATCTAGAGTATCAGACGATACTATGACTTGACCATTTTCATCTTTCTTTAGCAAAAATGGAAGATTTCTATAACGACCTGGCCTGTCGTTTCATGAGTTACCGCTCTATTTCCCTATTTCTACGTCTTTACGTCTTGTTCAGCTGTATTATGTGGTATCTGGCTGGTTGGTTCAGGTTCGGTGTGGTTTTGTAAAGAAATGAGACACTTGGTCTCCTAAGTTGGACTTTGAGTTGGAAAAGCCAACCGGAAGTTGACTTGTGAGTAAATGATCTCGAAACTAAGTTTTTATGGTTCAGATAGCTTCGTTAGGTTATTTGGGACTTAGGAGTGTGATCAGAATGTATTTTAGAGGTCTGGAGTAGATTTAGGCTTGAATTGACAAAATTAGAATTTTGGCATTTTGCGGTTCGTAGTGGAGATTTTGATATAGGGGTCGGAATGGAATTTTGGAATTTGGACTAGGTCCGTTGTATCATTTGAGACATGTGTGAATAATTTCAAGTTATTCAGACAAGGTTTGATAGAATTTTTGATCGAAAGCAGAATTTGGAAGTTTTGGAATTTTTAGGCTTGAATCCGAGGGTAATTTGGTGTTTTGACATTCTTTTGAGTGTTCCAAGGGTTGGTACAAGTTTGAATAGTGGTATGTGACTTATTCGTAATTTTGGTTGAGGTCCCTGGGGCCTCGGGATGATTTTGGAAGGTTGTCAGAAAGATTGGAAGTGAGTTTGGGCCGCTTCGACTCCTGCTCATGTAATAACTGCACCTATGGATTGAGGACCGCATATGCGGGCCCGCAGAAGCGTTGAAAGGGCCACATATGCTACTAAGGATGTGAAGTGCAAGAGCCGTAGATGCAGCGATCTAAGCGCCCCTGTGATGATGCAGATGTGAGTATATGATCGTAGATGCGGTTTTGGGCGGATTAGTGACTTCCGTATGTGCGACCTGTTGGACCGCAGGTGCGGTCGTGCAGTTGCGTGTTTGAGGCTGCAAGTGCAGAATCCCTAGGCCAGATGCTATATAAACTTGCCTTCACTAATTTCAACTGGTTCCACCATTTTTGAGATGGCTTGAGAGCTCTTTTAAGAGGATTGGGAGAGGGATTCAAAGGATAACGCTTGGAGGTAAGATTTTCGAACCCAGTACCCGATACTATGGCATTATCTTATCAATTAGGCTTGAAAATTATGGAAATTAAGGGTTAAAATTGGGGAATTAGGCCTTGAAACTGGACACTTTGATTTAAGGATTTGAGGGGTCATTTGTGGTTGGATTTTGATGTATTTTGTATGTATGAACTCATGACAGTGGAAGGATTCTATTTTGTGATTTTTATCGCGATCCGAAACGTAGGCCCGGGGGTAAGGTTTGGCCAATTTCGGGATTTTTGATATAAAATGATTTTTTTCGCGTGGGCTTTGTTCCTTTAGCCTATTTTGATGTTATGATTCTGATTTTGGATAGATTCAGGGAGAGTTTAGGCTTATTCGAGAGGCAAAGTCATCTTGGCCTAGAGGTTGGATTTGAGTAATGATTGTTTGTCTTGAGGGTATGAAACCCCGTATTTCACATCGTTGTGCTATATTGAGGCGGCACACATGCTAGATGACAAGAGTGGGGTCATGCACCATTGGGGATTATAATTTGGTCCATCCCGTATGAGTATTAAGTTGCATATTTAATTGGAAATTGTTTTATATTATTATATTTTGGAAAGTATTACTATGTTTGGGGCTGAATGGCGTGTTTGGGTCTCGTGCCAACTGTTTTGGACACTTAGTGGCTTTTCACTATTATTCCTCACTGTTTTGACTTCATATTTGTACTCAATCATGTTGTATTCTACTGTTTTGCCCTAGGGGCTGGCTCTATTGATACTTTGCTCGAGGGGCGGTTGTGGTACATGTTTTGCCCAAGGGGCTTTTTATGTTTTCATCACTCGTTTGAAACTATTGAATGATGTTTTAAAAAGGTTTTACCGAACTGAGTTGTTTTTACGAGTTTTATTGCTTTACTATTTTCTTCTGGACATATACTGTTTTGCTAAAGTGCTATGACGTGATATTACATGTTTTCTTGCTGCTCAACTACATTTACTTTTATTACTTATTGAGTTGGCGTACTCACATTACTCCTTGCACCTTGTGTGCAGATCCAAGAGTCTCGGGGCACGATAGTGAGGACTGATCTTTCTTCCAGTAGGTCTCCGGAGTTGACTAGGTAGTTGTTTGGCATTCACAGCCCAGTGCTTCTCCTTCCTATCTTATTCAGTTTGTCATAGTATTTTTTTTTCGGACTATGTTGTCTTTTTCTTGTTTCTAGATGAGTTGCTATTGCTCATGACTGGTGACACCCCGATGCTTGTGTTATGTTTGTGCATTGCTTATTCTATCCTATATTATAGGATTTTGGATAATTAATGGCTTTAAATGACTTATTATAAATGTTTGGTTGGTTTTGGGGTTTGTGTTGGCTGGCGTAGTTTCACGATAGATGCCATCACGATCAAGTCCGTTTTTAGGGTCGTGACAATTTCTCCTTTTGATCACACACCACACTTTAATGTCATATGACATAGTATACGTTTTCATACGTACTTTCTAGTGAGAAAAGTGCTGGCCGTTGAAATACGAAGGTAGTACCTTAGAAGTTCCTTCTTGAAATAGCACTCCAACAATTATGTTTGATCCCATGATCTTTTCCTCACTAGCTGTTAAGCAAAGTTTGTCGGCTTTGCTCTGATACCAATTGAAAGTACAAGAGGGGAGGGGAAGGGGATGAATTGTAATCGATATAAAAAATCTTAGTTGACGGAGTATAAGTTTAGTCGACTAGACTTTACACAGTGAATGATTTCAATGAAAGTGAATTGCAAGAGCAGAACAGTAAAGAAGACACAATAGTTTTTATATTGGTTCAGTACTGGTGTGGTACCTACATCCAATTCCCTAAGGTCACAAGGGTTCTCTTAGATCTTGGATAAATGTTTACAACAGTGATGGTTTTAGTACGTTCACCACCAACGATATACAACAATAGTGGTTTTTGTAATGTTGACACAACTTTCGTTTGTGTTCTAACTCTTCCTATATTTTGTGACACTTGTAGACTCAAGAATACAGTATTTGTACTAAGAACTAGAAAGACATAAAAACAGATTGTGTAGTTGTGTGCCTTTCAAAGTTTTTCTGCTTCTTCGTTAGTAGCTTTTTGAGTCTTCTGCTTCCTTGTCTTCTGGGATTGTATTGCAACAATTCTAGGAGTCTTTTCCTTGTAAGGCACTTACATATAAGAGAAAGACCCAAGATTTGCCTCACGAATCATATTTGAAATGGTAGCCAGATTCATCTTTATTCCTTACGAATTGCTTCTTTCATTCTTCCTTTATTTGAGACAATCTTGGCTGATTGCTTTCTTCATTCCAATCTTGACGAATTTTTTCCTTCATTCCTTCTTGACTTGAGCTTCTACAGAATCCTCTGGATTTGATTAGTGTGTGTGATTTGCTCCATTCTTGCGCACTTAAGGATATTGGTCAATACTGATTGAGCCGGCTGTGCTTTGCTCCATTCTTGCATGCTTGAGGATCTTGGTCAATATTAATTGATTCCCTTCTTCTTATGCTTAATTGATTTATTTTCCATGCAAAGCAAGGTTCAAGATATTTAACGTTGAGTAGATCTTCTTTCCTATTAACAATGTTGTTGCTCACCAGAATATACATACAAGAATATATCATTAGTCAAAGCTTCTTTAGGGTTATTGGTCATTATTAAAATTGTAAACTTAACAAGCTTCATAATGATTTGCTTTTTTGCCCAAAAAAGAAATTGGTAAAAAATTCAATCATACTTTTTGTGCAGGTTATTAATTTTGTATCTTTCCAAATCATATTCATATTTAAAAGAATATTTTTTTCATTATAGGAGGAGATGCACAGATGCCCTAGTTAGCAGGTATGAGAGGTTGGCCTTGGTAGGTACGATGAGGTGTAGAGATCAGCCAAAGAAGTCTTGGGGGATGTGATTAGGCGGGACATGGCACAGCTAGAGTTGATTGAGGACAAACTATTTACCGTAAAAATGGTAATAACAATTAATTTTGTTGATGTAACTCTATAAATACGTGATCTATTTTTATGTTGTTGTTAAGCAGTTGATGCTAGGTGTATGAAGTTTTAGATACGAAATGCGAGCTGAAACAGAGTAATAATCAAACCGATGAGCTAGATGGGCCAGTATTTGGTCTCACCGATACGAGGCATCGGGGCCGATTCCTGGGCTCGGGCTTGAGCTATTAGGGGTAATCGGGGAAGAGCTTACTGTTATAAAATAATTAGAGAAGGCTCTTTATGGCCAATGATAACCAATAAATGAAGAACTGTGACGACCCGGCCGGTCGTCTTAAGAATTAACGCCTCGATACCCTATTAACTGCTTCCCCGAAGTTCATTCCTTCTATTTTGGTTTGCCGAGACGTTCGGTGTTTGGTTTCGGAGAGTTTTGGGACACTTAGTCCGTAAATGAGAGCTTAAGTGTTAAAAAGTGGTCCGTAGTCAGAACAGTGTGAAGATGACTTCGTAATGGAAATCTGATGGTTCCAAAACCTCCGTTAGGTGATTTTGGGGTTGTGAGCATGTTCGGAATGTATGTTGGAAGTTCGTAGCTGATTTAGGCTTGAAATGCCGAAGTTTGATTTTTTGAAGTCTCCGGTCCGATAGTGAGTTTTTGATCCAAGGGTCAGATTGGAATTCCGAAAGTTGCAGTAGCTCCGTCATGTCATTTGGGATGTGTGTGCAAAATTTCAGGTCATTCAGACATGTTTTGGTTAGGTTTTTGATAGAAAGCGTGTTTTGATGGAATTTGAAGTTCTTAGGCTCAGATCATTGATTAATTCGAGTTTTCAACATTGTTTTAGGTGGTTTAAGGATTGGTAAAAGTTTGAATGTGGTATTAGGTGTTATTGGTGATTTGTGTTGAGGTCCTGGGGGCATCGGGATGATTTCGGGTGGTTAACGGAGAAATTTTTGAATTGTTGCAGCAACTGGTTTTTCTCTTCTGGTATTTTCGCTTCTGCGGCTTGGGAACCGCAGAAGCGGCCACTCAATCATAAGAGCGAATTTGGGCTCCCTCAGCTTTTTCTGCAGGTGCGGAAGATCTACCGCAGATGCGGTTACGCACTGCGAGGCTTCTATCGCAGATGTGGTCCTGGTGAGCTGCAAGAAATCCGCATAAGCGAAACCGCATAAGCGGTTATTGAACCGCAGAAGTGGACGTCGGATTTTTTTTTAGTGAAAGTTGGAGAGGCGGCTCGTTTTCCGCTTAGGCGGGACCGCAGAAGTGGACCATTGTCCGAAGAAGCGGAAATACGTGTGCAGATATAGAAATTTCGAGGATTAGATTTCATAAGCTAGAAAAATCAAATTAAGCTCGGGGAAGGGCGATTTTCACAGGTTTTGAAGAGAGGACTATTGGGTAACATTTCTTTAATCCCTTCTAGTTATATTTCATCATTTTGTAGCTCAATCCATCATTAAAAATCGAATTTGAGATAAAAATTTTGAAAAATTGGGTGAAACTTCTTAGACCAAACTATTGAGTTTTAACTGGGTGTTTGACCTCCGATTTGAGAGATTTTTATATGGTTAGACTCGTGAGAGTACGAGGGTTCTGAAAATGTGAAAATTATCCGATTCGGAGACATTGGCCTAATGGACATTTTGGTCATTTTGCCTAATTTCACATTTTATCTTTGAATTAAATAGTAGAATCAATTGTTTGAGATGCTATTTACGATATGTAATTGAACTGAATAGATTTGGGCCATTTGCTGTCAGATACTCGTGGCAAAAGGGTGATTTTGAGTTGATTTTGGAGCTGATTCGAGGTAAGTGGCTTGTCTAACCTTGTGTGGGGGACCTTTCCCCCTAGGATTTGTTATTTGGTATTTGAGTGCCTTGTACGCGAGGTGATGAGTGCGTACTTGAGCCAATTGTTGAAAATTTGATTTTTACTTAAGATATTGGAATTGAGTTTCTTTCATATTTGATTTATTTTACTTGCAATTATAACCTGTGCTAGATTAGGAAGGCATGTTTAGTTTATTTAACTTGCATAATTGCTTAAGTTGCCTTGACTGTACTACGTGAAGCATGCTAGGCCAGTACTACCTGTTGCTTGTCTTTTGTACTTCATTTCTGTGTATCTTCTGGTTGTGATTGCGCGTTTATATTGGGACTGAGGATGTGGGATTCCGGTAGCTCCCCCCTTGTCATTTTCCTTTGGGAGTACGGGTTCAATTCCCTATAGATCCCTTTACACTTTTACTTTGGAACTGCGGGTTAGATTTTCGATAGATCCCCCTGCACTTTTACTTTGGGACTGCGGGTTAGATTCCCGATAGATCCCCTGCGTAATGATGGTTGGACTACGGGACGCTATCCCGGGAGATCCTTCGAATTATCATATGTGATGGACTACGGGATGGTATCCCGAGAGATCCACTGGAAAGATGAGAAAAAGGACTACAGGACGGTATCCTGGGAGATCCTCGTGGTTATCACTGGTTTTGAGTTGTACACATTCCGTGTTTACTTTGTTATTGTGTAGTTGTTGTTGCCTCGTAGGCCTATCTTATCTCACTGTTGTGGTCCTTATTACTTTCATTTCTTTCATATTGTTAATTTATTATTATATTTTTTCCTCAGTAGGGCCCTGACCTTCCTCGTCGCTACCCAACCGAGGTTTGGATTGGCACTTACTGAGTACCGCTGTGGTGTACTCATGCCCCTTCTGTGCATGTTTTTCATGTGCAGATCCAGGTTCCTCCACCCAGGCGTACTATCATCGAGGCAGAGAGATCTAGCAGAGACTTCGAGATATATCTGCAGCATCCGCAGACCGAAGAGTCTCCTTCCTTATTCAATCTGTAGTGTTTAGATTCTATCATACTTTTAATGTAGATATTATGGAGATTAGAGTATTTACAGTATTTCTTTTAGCATGTGTTTCCCGTGAGTTACCGGGTTTTGGGATTGATTTGTAGACTTCTGTATTTTTTTTGAGTTGTATAGGCTAAGCAGCTTTATATGCAGTTATTATTTTAATATGTTCAGCTTTAATTAATTATTCTACATCTTAGGTTGTTATTTCCGCATTGTTAGGCTTACCTAGTTATTGGGACTAGGTGCCATCACGACATGTTCACGGAGGGCGAACTGGGGTCGTGACAAGTTGGTATCAAAGCTCTAGGTTCATAGGAGTCACGAAACATAGGCCGATTTATTAGAGTCTCGCTGATTGGTACGGAGACGTCTGTACTTATCTACGAGAGGCTATGTAACTGTTTAGGAAAAATCTTCATTTCATTTGAATTCATTGTCGTGCGATATTTTTGACATCAGTTCTAAACTTCTGTCTTCTATTCTCTCACAGATGGTGAGGACATGTGCTACTCGAGATGATCAGGCACCTGCACCCCCTACTTCAGCCATCAGAGGCCGAGGCTAAGGTAGAGGTCGAGGGTGTGCACGTGGTGCAGCCAGAGCACCTGCGCATGCTGCTGCCGAGGTACCACCAGCAGATCCAGCCGGAGCCCATGCACCTAGCACACCTACTACTGTCACTACTACTCTAGCGCTCCAGGAGACTTTCCCTCAGTTCATGAGCATGTACACCACCTTAGCTCAGGCAGGGTTGCTTCCCCTTGTTGGAGCCACATCCCAGGTCGGGGTAGGAGAACAGACTCCCACCGTCCGCACTCCTGAGCAGCGAGTGCAGGTTGAGCAGGCTCCTGAGATTATTCTCGCACCGCCTATAGCGCTAGTTCAGCCCTAGGATGGGTCAGCTGCTTCAGAGGATGGGCAACGAAGACTTGAGAGGTTCAAGAAGTATGATTCCCCAATGTTCAGTGGATTTGCATCAGACTATTCCTTGGGATTTCTAGAGGAGTGTCACCATATTCTTCGTACTATGGGCATAGTGGAGTCCAACAGGGTTTCTTTCACTGCTTTTCAGCTTCGAGGAGCCACCTAAGATTGGTGGTGCACTTATGAGATAGACAGTCCAGTCGAGGCTGCTTCACTGACTTGGACCCAGTTCTCGGATATATTTATAAGAGCGTTTGTACCCCAGAGTCCCAGGGATGCATGACGCACAGAGTTTGAGCATTTTCGCCAGGGTGCTATGACTATTTTAGAATATGCTATCCATTATACCAGGTTAGCCAGGCATGCACTGGCTTTGGTTACTACAGTTTGGGAGACAGTTCGCAGGTTCATTAAGGGTCTTATCCTACCCATCAGATCTAGCATGGCCCGAGAGTTGGAGATGGACATTCCTTATCAGCAGGTAGTGAGCATTTCCATGAGGATTGAGGGTATGCTCTCCAGGGAGCGAGGGGAGAGGGATGCCAAGAGTTCTCGAAAGTTGGGTCACTACTCTGGTGCCCGTACCCCATCAGCAGGTTGTTATGGAAGAGGTTATGCAGGTCGCCATCTTCATTTAGCTCTTCAAGTAGCCGGGAGTGCTCCAGCTTCGCCTATACCTCAGGAGCCTTACTATGCACCTCCAGTTTGTAGCGCGCCTCCTACGTGGGGTACTTTAAGGAGTCAGCCCAGAAGACCCTACCCTAGTCAGTCACCAACACATCCTCCAAGAGCTTGTTTCGAGTGTGATGATACACGCCACATGGTTAGGGACTGCCCAAACTTGGTAGGGGTGCATCTTCACAGACTGCTCAGCCACAGCGTGCTTCTCAGAGTTCTCAGGCCATGATCAAAGCTCCAGCTGCTATCCTACCTGCCTAGCTGGCTAAGGGCGGAGGTCGGGGAGATAGAGGTTTCCCTCGAGAGAGGGGCCGGGCTAGATATTATGCTATTCCTGCACGTACTAAGGCTGTTGCCTCCGACTCCGTCATTACAGGTATTATACAGTTTGTCACAGAGAGGCATCAGTTATATTTGATACAGGCTCTACTTATTATTATGTGGCTTCTTAGTTTACTCCGCATTTGGGTGTGCCTCGGGATTCTTTGAGTGCCCCTATTTATGTTTCTACTCCCGTGGGAGATTCTCTTGTTGTGGACTGCATTTATCGGTCATGTTTGGTTACTATTCATGGTTTTGAGACCAGAGCGGATTTATTGTTACTCGGTACGGCGGATTTTGATATTATTTTGGGTATGGACTGGTTGTCGCCCCATTTTGCTATTCTTTATTGTCATGCCAAGACCGTGACGCTGGCTATGCTAGGTATTCTGCTTATTGAGTGAAATGGTACTTTATATCACACTCCCATTAGAGTTATCTCTTTTCTTCAAGCTCAACGTATGGTTGAGAATGGGTGTGCCGCGTATTTAGCTTATGTGAGAGATGTCAGTGTTGATACCCCTTATGTTGATTCAGTTCCAGTGGTACGGGATTATCCCGATATGTTTCTAGTTGATCGTCCGGGCATGCTGCCCGATAGAGACATTGATTTTGGCATTGATCTGTTGCCGGGCACTCAGCCCATTTCAATTCCTCTATATCGTATGGCTCCTCCTGAGTTGAAGGATCAGTTATAGGAATTGCTTGGTAAGGTTTTTATTCGATCAAGTGTTTAATCGTGGGGTACTCCTATTTTGTTTGTGAAGAAGTAGGATGGTTCTATGCGTATGTGTATTGATTATCGCCAACTGAAAAAAGTTACAGTGAAGAACCGTTATCCTTTGCCTCGTATAAATGATCTGTTTGACAAGCTTCAGGGAGAACATGTATTTTCTATGATTGACTTGCGCTCGGATTACCATCAGTTGAAGATTCGGGAGCCAGATATCCCGAAGACTGCCTTCAAGACTCGGTATGGTCATTACGAGTTCCTTGTTATGTCATTTGGGCTGATCAATGCCCCAGCAGCTTTCATGCATTTGATGTACAGTGTATTCCGGCCATATCTTGACTCATTTGTTATTATTTTTATTGATGATATTCTGGTGTATTATCAGAGTCGATAAGATCATGAGCGGCACCTGAGGACCGTGCTTCAGACCTTGAGGGAGAAGAAGTTATATGCAAAGTTCTCAAAATATGAGTTTTGGCTGAGTTCTGTGGCATTCTTAAGCCACGTGATCTCGAGTGGGGGTATTCGAGTGGATCAGAGGAAGGTAGAGGCCGTGCAGAGTCGGCCCAGGCCGTGCAGAGTTAGCCCAGGCCATCCTCAGCTACAGAGTTTCGCAGTTTCCTTGGTTTGGCGGGCTACTACTGTCGCTTCATGGAGGGATTTTCATTGATTGCGGCCCCTATGACTAGATTGACCTAGAAGGGTTCTCCATTTTAGTGGACAAAGGAGTGTGAGGAGAGTTTTCAGAATCTAAAGATAGCTTTGACTGCAGCCCAATATTGATGTTGCCTACCGGTTCCGGGTCTTATACTATCTATTATGACACCTCTGGAGTTTGCCTTGGAGCGGTGTTGATGCAGGACGATAGGGTGATTGCCTACGCATCCAGGCAGTTGAAGATACATGACAAGAACTACCCTATCCACGACCTTGAGTTAGCTGCCTTTGTTCATACCTTGAAGATCTTGCTTCATTATTTGTACTGTGCGCCTTGTGAGATCTATACTGACCATCGAAGCTTGCAGCACATACTTAAGCAAAAGGATCTAAATATGCATCATAGGAGGTGGTTAGAGTTGCTGAAGGATTATGACATTACTATTATGTATCACCCTGGCAAGGCCAATGTGGTGGTAGATGCCTTGAGTCGTCGGGCGGAGAGTTTGGGTAGTTTGGCATATTTACCAGCTTCAGAGAGGCCTATGGTGATGGATGTTCAGGCCTTAGCCAGCCAGTTTGTGAGATTGGATCTTTCAGAGCCCAGTCGGGTTCTAGCCTATGTGGTTTCCCTGTCTTTCCTATTTGATCGTATCCGGGAGCGGCAGTATGATGACTCTTATTTACTTGTCCATAAGGACAAGGTTCAGCGTAGAGATTCCAGGGATGTGACCATTGGAGATGACAGGGCATTTAGGATGCAAGGCCGGATTTGTGTGCCCAATGTTGATGGCCTTCGAGAGTTTATTCTAGCAGAGGCCCATAGTTCACAATATTCCATCCATCCGGGTGCCGCGAAAATGTATCATGACTTGAGACAGTGCTATTGGTAGAGGTGGATGAAGAAAGACATCGTTGGTTATGTGTGTAGATGCCTCAACTGCCAGCAGGTGAAGTATGGGCACTAGTGCCCGGGTGGGTTGCTTCAATAGATAAAGATTCCGGAGTGGAAATGGGAGTGCATTACCATGGACTTTGTATCTGGACTCCCATGGACCTTGAAGAAGTTTGATTCCATTTGGGTTATTGTGGATCGACTGACCAAGTCCGCTCATTTTATTCCTGTATGTACCACTTATTCATCAGAGCGGTTAGCAGAGATTTATATCCGGGAGATCATCCGTCTGTATGGTATTCCAGTTTCTATTATTTCAGACAGAGGTACTTAGTTTACATCGTGGTTGTGGAGAGCCGTCCAGTAGGAGTTAGGTACTCGGTGGAGTTGAGCACAACATTTCACCCCCAGACGGACGGACAGTCCGAGCGCACTATTCAGATTCTTGAGGATATGCTCCGTGCGTGTGTGATTGAGTTTGGAGTGTCTTGGGATCATTTCTTGCCAATGGAGGAGTTTTCTTACAACAACAGTTATCAATCCAGCATTTAGATGGCGCCGTATGAGGCTTTATATGGTAGGAGGTGTAGATCTCTGGTAGGTTGGTTTGAGCCGTGTGAGGCCAGGCTATTGGGAACATAGTTGCTTCAGGATGCGTTGGAGAAGGTCAAGATGATTCAGGATAGACTCCGTACAACCCAGTCCTGACAGAATAGTTACTCGGACAGGAAGGTTCGTGATGTTTCATATATGGTTGGTGAGCGGGTTCTGCTTTAGGTTTCGCATATGAAAGGCGTCATGAGGTTTGGAAAGAAAGGAAAGCTGAGTCCGAGGTTTATTGGCCCTTTTGAGATCTTGAGACGAGTTTGGGAGGTTGCTTATGAGCTTGCCTTACCTCCTAGTTTGGCAGGAGTTGATCCGGTAGTTCATGTTTCGATATTCTTGAGGTATCACGGTTATCCGTCGCACGTGTTGGATTTTAGTCCAGTCCAGTTGGACAAGGATCTATCTTATGTTGAGGAGCCAGTGGCTATATTGGACAGGCATATTAGAAAATGTTGAGCTCAAAGAACATAGCTTTATTGAAGTTTAGTGGCGGGGTCAGCCGGTCGAGGAGGCGATCTGGGAGACCGAGAAGGATATGCGCAGCAGTTACACTCATATTTTCACTACTTCAGGTATGTTCTCTATGCTCGTTCCAGGGCGAACGAATGTTTAAGTGTAGGAGGATGTGAAGACCTGTCCGGTCGTCTTAAGAATTAATGCCCCAATCCCTTATTAACTGCTTCCCATAAGCTCATTCATGCTATTTTGGTTTGCCGGGACGTTCGGTGTTGGGTTTCAGAAAGTTTTGGGACACTTAGTCCCTAAATGAGAGCTTAAGTGTTGAAAAATGGTCCATAGTCGGAACAGTATGAAGACGACCTCAAAATGGAAATCTGATGGTTCGGTTAGCTCCGTTAGGTGATTTTGGGGTTGGTAGCGCATTCGGAATGTATTTCGGAAGTCCGTAGCTCATTTAGGCTTGAAATGCCGAAGTTTGAATTTTTGAAGTCTCCGGTCCGATAGTGAGTTTTGGATCCGAGGGTCGGATTGGAATTCCGGAAGTTACAGTAGCTCCGTCATGTCATTTGGGATATGTGCGCAAAATTTTAGGTCATTCAGACGTGTTTTGGTCAGGTTTTTTTATCAAAAGAGTGTTTTGATGGAATTTGAAGTTCTTACACTCAAATCATTGATTAATTGGAGTTTTGGGCGTTGTTTTAGGTGGTTTAAGGATTGGTAAAAGTGTGAATGAGGTATTAGGTGTTATTGGTGGTTTAGGTTTAGGTCCCGGGCGCCTCGGGATGATATCGGGTGGTTAGCGGAGAAATTTTTGAAGTGTTGCAGCAGCTGGTTTATCTCTTCTGGTATTTTCACTTCTGCGGCTTGGGAACCGCAGAAGCGGCCACTCAATCGCAGGAGGGAATTTGGGCTCCCTTTGCTTTTTTCGCAGGTGTGGAAGATCTATCGCAAATGCGGTTACGCACCTGCGAGGCATCTATTGCAGATGCGTTCCCGTGCTGTAAGAAAACCGTAGAAGCGGTAAGAAATCTGTATAAGCGGAACCGCATAAGCGGTTATTGAACTGCAGAAGCGGACGTCGCATTTTTTTTAGTCAAAGTCGCAGAGGCAGCTCGTTTTCCGCATAAGCGGGACCACATAAGTTGTCCCTTCTCCGCAGAAGCGGAAATGCCTGTGCAGATATAGAAATTTCGAGGGTTAGATTTCATAAGCTAGAAAAATCAAATTGAGCTCAGGGAAGGGCGATTTTCAGAGGGTTTTGAAGAGAAGACTATTGGGTAACGTTTCTTTAATCACTTATAGTTATATTTCATCATTTTGTAGCTAAATTCATCATTAAAATTTGAATTTGAGATCAAAAATTGGAAAAATTAGGAGAAACTTCTTAGACCAAACTATTGAGTTTTGAGTGGGTGTTTGACCTCAGATTTAAGAGATTTTTATATGGTTAGATTCGTGAGAGTACGAGGGTTCTGAAAATATGAAAATTATCCGATTCCGAGACGTTGGCCTGAGGGGCATTTTGGTCATTTTGCCTAATTTTGCATTTTATCTTGAGATGTTATTTATGATATGTAATTGATTTGAATAGATTTTGGTCATTTGGAGTCGGATACTCACAGCAAAAGTCTGATTTCGAGTTGATTTTGGAGCCGATTCGAGGTAAGTAGCTTGTCTAACCTTGTATGGGGGACCTTTCCTCTTAGGATTTGTTATTTGGTATTTGAGAGCCTTGTACGCGAGGTGACGAGCGCGTACTTGAGCCAATTGTTGAAAATCCGATTTTTACTTAAGATATTGAGATTGAGTTTCTTTCATATTTCCTTTATTCTACTTGCAATTATTACATGTGCTAGATTAGGAAAGAATGTTTAGTCGATTTAACTTGCCTAATTTCTTAAGGTTCCTTGACTGTACTGCATGAAGCATTCTAGGCCAGTATTACATGTTGCTTATCTTTTGTACTTCATTTCTGTATATCTTCTGGTTGTGATTGCGCATTTATATTGGGACTACGGTTGTGGGATTCCGGTAGCTCCCCTTTTGTTTTTCTTCTTTGGGACTACGGGTTCGATCCCTGATAGATCCCCTTGCAATTTTACTTTGGGACTGTGGGTTGGATTCTCGATAGATCCCCCTGCACTTTTACTTTGGGACTGCGGGTTAGATTCCCGATAGCTCCCCCTGCGTAATGATGGTTGGACTACGGGACGCTATCCCGGGAGATCCTTCGGATTTACATATGTGATTGACTACGGGACAGTATCTTGGGAGATCCATTGGACAGATGAGAAAAAGGACTACATGACGGTATCCTGGTAGATCCTCGTGGTTATCACTGGTTTTGAGCTGTACACATTCCGTGTTTACTTTGTTCTTGTGTAGTTGTTGTTGCCTCATAGGCCTGTCTTATCTCACTGATGTGCTCATTATTACTGCCATTTCTTTCATACTGTTAATTTATTATTATATTTTTCCTCAGTAGGGCCCTCAGCTTCCTCGTCACTACCAAATTGAGGTTAGGCTTGGCACTTACTGAGTACCGCTGTGGTGCACTCATGCCCCTTTTGCGCATGATTTTCATGTGCAGATCTAGGTTCCTCCACCCAGGCGTACTATCATCATGGCGGAGAGATCTAGCGGAGATTTCGAGGTATATCTGCAGTGTCCGCAGACCAAAGAGTCTCCTTCCTTTTTCTATCCGTAGTGTTTAGATTCTATCATACTTTTGATGTAGACATTATGGAGAATTGTCACGCCCTAACCTCGGGAGGCGCGACCGGCGCTCAATCAAGTGAACCCGACTGAGCAAGACTTACCGAACACTTTCTACCCCAAATAATTATGAATATGGAACCCATGCCTTTCATTAATTTAGACGAGAATACATGGTGCTTACTACATCATTGGTTCATTTCATATTACAAAGATTTACCATACATGAGCTAGCTTCAAGGATTCTATAAGAGTTACAGTTTATAGAGATCACAAGTTTAGGATTACAACATATATAGTGGACTCCCCGAACACCACCCACACTAGTGTCTGTAGAGCCTCTAAGGATACAAAATATAAGCATAGCTATAACTCAAAAGTGAAATGTTTTAATAACAAAAGATACACAAAAGATACACAAATCCTAGCATAGCTAGGGAAAATGGCTTTTTAAAATCTAGCCAAATTTCATTTCAATTATAGCCTGAAATTGAGCCCAAATCATACCCAATTTCCCCCTAGCCCAATCTCTTTTAAATCCAACCCCTTACCCATTTAAATGACCCAACCTGGACTCCCCACCTAATGTCATGCCCCAAAACCGAGGGACATGACCGGCGCTCAACCGGAGGACCACAGTCAAGCGGACCTAGAATTTCCTTTCCTATCCCACGCGTTACCCCATGATTCCAATATACATTATTCTTTTGAAATGGCAATTTAAGACTTAAGCATAAACTTACAACTTGAGTTCATTTCTACTTTTTGTCATTTTCAACATTTGATACCAAGTACTTGCAAAATACATACAACATTTACCAATGTGGACCACGATTCCGAATAGTACCATTACTACCCAAAATACTTTTGTACACCACCCACATTGTGTCTACGGAGCCTCTATGAATACTTGGAACTCAACCAATACTTGCCGGCGACAAGGCCCCGGCTATACCTTACAATCCACAATAAACTCAAAAGAAGGTGGCATGAACCACACATGACCCCAAGAGGAAGTGGGGCTCACCAATACAACTGACGGGATGGAGAGGAGTGCTACTCTCGGTGGACGGAAGTACCTGCTATAGATCCACCTACAATCATAACACGAATGTAGCGCCCCCAGCAAAAGGAACGTCAGTACATTTGAATTGTACTGATATGTATAACTAAACACCATTTAATTAGAAAGAACTATCAAACAAAAATAAAGAATTCATAAAGTAAATCAAAAGCTTTAACAATTGCCGCATCAACAAATAAAAGGGATCACATAGCTTTCACATAATTTCCATACCTCTAAGTTTCGCTCCATAGACCGTCCATTGGATTCACATATCATATTATACACCTATGCGTTTCATAGTCCGTCCATAAGTTCCACATTTTATATTATACCCCTATGCGTTTCATATCCCGTCCATAGGGTTCACATATCATATTATACACCTATGCGTTTCATAGTCCGTCCATAGGTTCCACATTTTATATTATACCCCTATGCATT
>MU736879.1:1917-49146 GCA_026770625.1 Nicotiana glauca | reverse complement strand
GAAGTTTTCCTAAAGGTTCTGCAGCATCTGGAGGATAAATACAGACGTCTCCATACCGATCCGCGAGACTCTACTAACCGGCTCATGACTCATGAGGCCTAGTAACCTAGGCTCTAATACCAACTTGTCACGACCCCAATCCCGATCGTGATGGTGCCCAACATAATTGCTAGGCAAGCCCGACCATTTACACTCTCAACCCGAGCATGAAGCTCAAAATCAATTAATTTAATATCATTATCGATACTAAAGCTAAAATTTTCACTGATATATAGAAACCAAACTGGATAATCTCCCAAAGACCTGAGGGTCATCAGTCTAGAGCCTCTAACAATACAGAGTAACAAGACTCCAATAATACATTTGTTCAAAACTGCAAAAATGATAATAAGGGAATACGGAAAGAGTCGGGTCCATCGAACGTCAGGTAGCTACCACGACAACTCCAATAAAACTCTGAAGCCACAATTATCTCCGCTAAACTTCCAAATACCTGAATCTGCACATATTGTGTAGGGAGTAAAGTGAGTACATCTAACTCAGTGGTAATAAGAGAGAATAATATATGAGCGATAAGAAAACACGTATGGGCACACCAAAATGCTATAAAAGACAGTACAACCCTTTGAGAAAAACCAAAATACTGTGGAAATCCTTTAGAAAATCTCAAGATCAGTTCAAAATCTCTTTTACAAATATCCCTTTTTTTTTCAACTGCCAAGCATATGAATACTATATCAGATAGAGCAAGTCAGCTCATAAGTCTGCCCCTTGGAAACAACACTCCTTAACATATAACACCAGAGTATCTGGTCAACCAGGCAAGTAACAGTATGTATGCCAATGATATATGAGTGCTAAATGTCATGCCACGTAGTACAAACAGAAGTGATTGCGTGAATGCAATGCAATGCACATGACCGCTACGGCGCGTAGCCCGATCCATTTGGGTACCCTGCGCTCACTGGGGGTGTGTACAGACTCTGGAGGGGCTCCTACAGCCCAAGCGCAATATCTTGGTCGGTCATTGTTACCTGACTGGTCAGCCATTGTTACCTGTCCAATTTATATCACACAGTGCCATTGCTACCACTGTTTCAAGTATAACATATAGTGTCATTGTTACCACTGTTTCAAGTACAACATACAGTGTCATTGTTACCACTGTTTCAAGTATGACATACAGTCTCATTGTTACCAGTGTTTCAAGTCACTTTATAATCAGTCCAGAAAATAATATAGTAAGCCCCTTGGGCATTCACAAAATAGAAGTTTCCAGCCCGAAATACATTTAAAATGTCATTTAAGTTATCAAAACTTAGAAGCATGGCTGAGTTTTCAAAACAGTATTTAAAACCTTGGACTGAAATCAAATGATATGCAAGATATGCTAAAACAGTAATATCAATCCCCGAAGGATTCACATAGTTGGCACGAAGCCCAAAAATTAGCAATCAGCCCAAATCATAATAGCATCAAGTAGTTTTCACTCAATCACGTAGTAAAATCAACAACCGGGACGGACCAAGTCACAATACCCAACGGTGCTCTACCCCACGCTCATACCTAGTATGCAAGTCACCACAATACAACACTATGAAGTGCAAATTCGGGGTTTCAAACCCTCAGGATATCATTCACAAGTATTACTCACCTCGAACCGGTGAAATTCCTCTCTCACGATGCCTTTGCCCCTCAAATTGGCATCCACGCACGTCAAATCTAACCAAAATCAGTACAAATATATCATAATATGCTAATGGGACAACACCCAATCGAAAACAATCGAAATATAACAAAAATCTCGAAACTAGCAAAACCCGAGCCTCGGGCTCGCTTCTCAAAAAATTATGAAATTAAAATCCACGGATTCCTTATCTCGCCACGATTCCGTACATACCAAGAACACCCAAATCGGACCACAAATACCCCTCAAATCCCAAATTTAGAATTTTTACTTCAAGCCCTAATTTCATATGATTTGGCTATGTTTTCATGAATTTCAAGGATGAATATTCAATACAATCATGTATTTAACTCATAAAACTTACCTCCAATCGATTCCCAGTCGAAACCCTCTTAATTCCTCGTCAAAAGCTCCCAAGCTTGCTCAAAAATGGTGGAAAATGAACCCAAGTCGCGGATGAAATGTTATAAAACAGGTCTGCCCAGGCATATTTTTACTCTATGCGAACGCGGTCACCACCCCCGCATTTGCGATGACCAAAAATTATAGGCCAGGAAAATGCCTTACGCGAACTTGGTGCCCAAGCCGCGAAAGAGATGCTTCAGATGCCTCAACTACGCGAACACGTGCCCCTTGACATGAACGCACTGAACAAATTACACGAGGCCGTTACTTCCTCCTACGCAATCGCGGGAACACCATTGCGATTGCGGTGCTTCCAACCTCAGAACTACGCGAACACAACTCAACACAACGCGAACGCGAAGCACCCAGAATCCAACCCTTCGCGAATGCGAGCTTACCCACGCGAACGCGAAGGCCAAATCTCTGCAACACCAACAGCTGAAAATCTGCTACTTTTAAAGTCCAAAAATGGTTCGATTGACCACCCGAAACCTCCCCGAGGCCCCCGGGACCTCAACCAAAAGCACCAACTCATTCTAAAACATTATTCAAACTTGCTCCAATCATCGAAACACATCCATTAACACAAAAATCATCAAATCTCGACGGATTCCAACCTAAGTTTAACTAAAACTTCCGAATCTCACATTCGATCAAAAACCTGACCAAACGACGTCCGAATGACCTGAAAATTTGCAGTCATATCCAAAATCACCTGACGAAGCTACTCCAACTCTCAAATTCCATTCCGACCATCGGATCAAAATCTCACCTATCAACCGGAATTCGCCAAAATTCCAACTTCGCCAATTCAAGCCTAATTCTACACCGGACCTCCAAATTCGATTCCGATCTCACTCCAAAGTCACAAATCATCCCCCGAAGCTAACCAAACCACATATTCAACTTCCTGTTGACTTTCTAAAACAAGCTTTCTTCTATGAGGCTATGTGCCTTATTTTCGACCAAAACCAATTTAATTACACCCGATCGACTCTAATACTGATATTGAAACATGAAGCAACACAATAAGGGGGAAACGGGTTGCTAACACATGTGACGGCGGGCCGGGTCATCACAACATAACACAACACTCGATGCTTGACTATATGTGACCGAGCGAACCAACTGGCTGGCTGAATTAACATGTAGTATCATAACATACTGAATACAAAAGATAAACTAACACATGTTGATATACTGAAAGTCTGAATGATATAAATCAAAGTGCGGAAGTACTAATACAATTTTGAAACATATTCACAGTCAACATAGCTTAACATGAAAAGCTTGAGACTCGGTCTAACTGGTACTATAGTCTATGAAACCTCTAATGAAGTACTAAAAACATTGACTGTCTGAAAATTCTGAAGACTATAAGATAATTATAATTCCCCGAAAGAATTAGGGATCACCAAATAGTTAATACGAGAGTCCTATCTCTCTGAATCGTCAACCTAAAAATCATTACCTGCTTCGTGAGATACATGCCAGTACATTTGAATTGCACTGGTATATAAAACAACTGAAAGAAAGAATTATAAATGTTGAAATTGAAACTAAGTTGTAATTGAGAATTGATTATTGATAATAGAAATAATAACTATTGAAACTGAAATGATAACTGATAACTGATAACTGAACTGATAATTGATAACTGAAGTTATAACAGATAACTGAACATCAAAACCAAGTCTATCATGAATACGCACTAGGCTCAAAACGTTCATAATGAAAGTGGTGAACGAGTTATGAAGCTAGAGAATAGAAGCTCTACAACCATTCAAGGAACTATAGTTAACTATATTTCTGAGGCAATTGGTGACGTCGTAAAAGAAACATAGTGTAGGGAGAATCATTAAAATTCCGAAACATAGAGAGTTAGCCTCACATAACTTAACTTCTTGCTCTTGAGTATAATACAACATTCGCCAACTTTTTCAACTTTAATCTATATCAATACAAGTCAAAGGGATTCCAAATTAGCAATAATACTCATGTTTTGGTTACTTAGCCATTTTCTCAAACAGTTGGTGGAATAAAGCTTCATAGTCCTAATTAATGGTATTTCTACACCCAATAACACATTCTCTTGCTCCTAGATAAATTCTAAAGTCTAAACTAGTTATAACCAACATCATTCTTTATCACCCATAAGGTGAACAACACACTTAACCAATAATCAATAATCAACAACCCAAACCTATAACCGTTCATGCTTTTCCATCTAACCCATAAACTCATATCTCATGAACTAGAGTCTATAATCATTAATTTAATGATATAATCAATTAAATGGTGAAGATATTTCCTTTTTGTCGTTCAATCTACTTGAATTCGAGTTCTAGGGTTTCTTCTCGCAACAATGATGTCCCGATCGAATATCTAGTGATATGGAGTGTTTAACCATAATAATTAGATGTTGGTAAATTGAAATTAAGTTAGAATCACCATTAGAACTTACCTTGGGTGGTGGAGGGACCCTTAAGGAGTTAGGTTTTTGAGAGCATTCCTTTCTTGAGAAAATTTTTATGTTTTGGGGCAGTGAAGGACAAAATAGGGCTAAAAAATGATTTCCCAAGTCGGCCACTACATCACAGTAGGCCTGACCAGGGTTCCAACCATGGTAAATAGCTGGAGCACTGCCACACAATCGCGGTCGCGTTCAAACTCGGTTGAATGCAGTGGTTATGCACTATTCTGTAAAACGGGTATAACGTTTTCCACAAAGCTCTGTTTGGTCTCCACAATATATCGTTGGAAAGATATTTCAAAATCCAACAACTTTCGTGCTTTGCGTTTTCCCAAATTTCTTACAAAGTTTCACTAAAGCATTCTGGAATACGAACCTTCTACAACTTAGTCGATTTTGTCAAATTTTATGCACCTCACTTTGCATCTTGATTTTGAAATAACTATTTTACCCACAATAATCCCGATAGGACTTCATATGCCAAAAATATAACCTTACTACTCCTTTAACTCATTCATACTTAATTTGAATGTATAGGGTGTTACAATACAGGGTTCTAAGATATGAAAAACGAGGTCAAAATCCCGAATCCCAACCCTTTTGATCAGTTGCAGGTGTCGCAATTGTTACACTAGGTTCGCAATTTTAAACCCTTACAATCGTGAAAAAATGCTCGCAATTGCAGCTACTAACACACTGAGGGGATTCGTAATTGTGACACAGAATTCTCAAATGCAAAGTTTGTCCTCCTAAAAAATGTGAACTAGCCTACCAAGCCTGGACTTCACAAATGCGAACAAGGTATTGCAATTGTAGTCTCCCCTATAATGTTCACAATTTATAATGCTGGAGCTCATAATTGGGATAACTTCATTGATAACTAGGGATTCTGATATATTTTATACTCCTTCTTGCTTATGTTTTGATTAGAAATTTGTACAAAGTAGTCCCAAAAGGCTCACAAGTTATGATTGATTGCAAGTTTGATAAAAAAAGTTACAAGATGTCAAATCTCAGCTCAAAAAGGAGTGAAACTTGCACAAGTACAAAGACAAGACAAAGCTCAGGAAAAACAGGGCCAATGCGGCCACACACCATTCTGTTCGGTCAGCACAAGTGAGGTCCAGAGAGTTTGATTTCTAGGCCAACAGGCAATGCGACTGCATAGGATTTACGATGGTCTGCATTGGAGTCACTACAGCCGCACTCCATTTAGTGCAGTCCGCAGAGCCAAGAATCAGAGAATTGCCAGTTTTGAGTTTGAACCTCAATGCGGTCCGCGCTCCATTTCATGCGAGTTGCGCTAGAAGCCGCCGCGACCGCATTCGATTCTGAGCGGTCCATGTTGCCCAAGTTAAGAGAGCTGCATATTCAATTTCAGAGCCTCAGTATGGCCGCACGTGATTTTGGGAGATCTGCACTAATCCCGTAGGGGTATTTTTGTCCAGACTTTTCAGCTTAGTATAAATAGCTACTTTTCCATTTTTAGGTAAGGCAGATAGTTAGTACTCAAGGCTGCACTCGTGGGTTCGAATATTTTAGCTATTTTGAGTAATTTTAGCTTTATTTCAACATTGAATATTCAAGTTTAATTTAACAATTAATTAATATGAGCTTTTCTTCATCTATTTCTTTATTTCTCTCTATAATTATGAGTAGCTAGACCCATCAGCTAGGGTTGTGGCACAACCCTAGAGTGGGTAATTGATGTGTCTTGTATCTTAGAGCTTGATTGACTATGGGTGTTTGATATTTGGGCTAATTCCATGTTAAATTGATAAATTAGTGGTTGCAAACACTATTTTGTGTTTAGTTAAATTTTGCTCTTATCGAGAAAGAGAGACTAAGTCTCTAGAATTAGTCTAACAAGGAATTGGGGCACACTCAAGAGAATTGATAGCCCCAATTAAAAGGGTTAAACCAAGAGATCATAATACCCTACTTGATCCTCAATTGCTTGTGCAAATTTGCATACCCAATTGGTCTTGAGAAAGTCAATTCGGGCAAAATCACTCGAACTACCGAGAGGTATAGAGTGAGTAGAATCGGGAAATGGTTATATCATATTCCCCAAATGTGTCAATCTAGCTTTAGACGCAAGATTCCATCAATTGACCACCTAGGTGAAAGTCACTACTCTAATGCCCTTTTAATCATTTGAACAGCTCGCAATAGTTTAATCCTAGCTTATAGTAGTTTAATTGAGCATTGTAGTTTATGAAATTAGAATTAATTTTAAAACCCCAAAATGTGTAGAAGTGCAATTTGGAGCAAATACACAAATCCACTTTAGATAGACACCCAACTCCAATATCTAGCTCTCTGTGGAATTCGATCCCGACCCTAAATCGGGTAAAAGCTACTTCAACCTCTCTCACTTCTTATAGAAGTGTAGGGTTGGCTCCGATCACTTTTTGGCGCCGTTGACAGGGAACTAACGGTTTTGGCTATCTATCTAAATAGATTTGTATTTTGTTCTTCTTTTCTTCTTTGTTACTAATTTGTGTGTCTCATTACTTTTGGTATAAAATGGCATTAAATGCTAATGACCCACTTGGAAACATGATTGTGGGGGAGGAGGTTGATGACAATGGAGATGAAGAGGTGCCTCTTGTACCTCAAGGACAACGAAGAGGCCACTAGGCCAATGCAAATGAGAATATTCCAGACCTTTCTCCGCCACCTCCAAGAAAGGCTCCTTGAATTCTTCCCAATCAAGGCTATGCGAGTGCAATTGTTTCATCCCGGATCTATGCGGGCAATTGTGAAATAACCAATATGATAATGACATTGTTGGAGCAACGTGGGTAATTCATGGGTGCTCCCACTCAGAATGCTTACAAACATATCAAAGGGTTCGTGAATACCTATTGGAGAAGCAAGCAAACTAACGTGTCCGAGGATGCACTTCGATTGAGGCTTTTCCCATTATCACTTAGACGGAAAGCATTGGATTGGCTTGAGAGACTTCCCAACCATTCCGTCACAGCTTGGGATGAGTTGGCGGATAAGTTCATTGCCAAATTTTTCTCACCAAGGCACATGGCAGCACTATGGGATGAGATCTTAGCCTTCAAGCAGGATTCCATAGAACCATTGCACAAGATTTGGGAGAGATATAGAAGTATGGTGAAGGCTATGATACAACAGACCATCTATCAGGGTATCAATGCAACGAATCAATGTATATTGAACCAATTGGTTGGGGGTAATTTCATGAAGCTGCCTTATGATGAAGCTTGTGCTATTCTTGACGAGATGGATGACACATCATCCGCTTGGCGAAGTAGAGCCAATGTGTCACAGAGTGACCCTACGATCACTCATTTGCACAAAGAACTACATGAACATGGACAGGCTATAGCAGAACTTCCCACAATAGTGAACCAATTAGCAAAGGCACAGTTGTAACAAGTTCAGAATCCTCGCCAATTAAATGCCATGGAGGGTGTTAACATGCTTGTGAACAATAGAAGACAGAGAGGTCAACATAAACAAGAGAATTCAGATCAATTTGACAATGGTTGTGGTGGATTCCAAGGTGATTGTTAATGTGTAGAACAAAGAGGTGCATTATATGAATAATTACCAAGGCCAAAGAGGCAACATTTCTAACCAACAACAACAATGGAGATCCCAGGGCAATTGGGTAAGCAACAACAAGGAAACAATAATTGGAACAATCAACAACAAGGGAACAACAATTAGGGAAATCAAAATAATAATTAGAAAAATCAGGGAAACTAGGGCAACAACAACAATTGGGGTGGAAACAACAACAACAAGGGTGGATGGAACAATAACAAAGGAAATCAGGGGCAAGGCTTTCAAAGGCCCCCAATGTACCAACAACCGAGCAATCCACCACCTTTTTCATCGTAAGGTCCTAGTACTTCCAATAATGAAATGGGTAGAATTGAAATGATGTTTGAATAGATGTTGAAAAAGAATGCTGACTCCGATGTACAATTGGCTTCTCACAGTACGTCAATCAAGAATTCGGAGGTCCAGCTAGGCCAAATCTCATAGTCTTTGAATACTCTTCCTAATGGGGCTAGCTCTACCGAGTAATACGGTAGTGAACTCGAAGGGTGGGAACAATCTTGTTATCGTGGTAACTACAAGGAGTGGAAGAGGCGGTGATGTGAATGCCTCCAAACAAAAGCAAGTTTAGGGTGATGAAATTGAGTTTCTAGAAGATGAAGTTCCTTTGGTGGTTGAGAATGTGAATCAAGAAGTGAGGATTGATATTCAAGATGCCGAGGTGGAAACATAAAATGACATAAACTCGACTAGCGAGCACGTAATAGACATGCCAGAGCCGGTTATGCCAAAAGCCAAGACACCCTTGCCTGGGCCCCCTCCACCTTATCCTCAAAGTCTAGCCAAGCAGAAAAATGAGAATCAGTTCAAAAAGTTCATTGACATAATGAAGAGCTTATCCATCAATGTTCCTTTGGTGGAGGCTTTGGAGCAAATGCCTGGCTATGCTAAATTCATGAAAGATTTGGTTACAAAGAAAAGATCCATGGACTGTGAAAATATCAAGATGACCCACCAAGTTAGTGCTATAGTACATTCAATGGCTCCAAAGTTGGAGGATCCTGGTGTTTTCATAATCCCTTACACTATTGGGAGTGCAAACTTTGCTAAAGCTTTGTGTGACATAGGGGCTAGTATTAGTTTGATTCCCTACTAAGTTTTCATGACTTTGGGTATTGATCCACCAAGTACAACTTCCATGAGATTGCAAATGGTGGATAGATCAATGAAGCGACCATTCGGTATCTTTGATGATATGCTTGTCTGGGTGGACAAATTTATCTTGCTAGCCCATTTTGTGATCTTGTATTGTGAGATAGACTATGAAGTCTCTATCATATTGGGGAGACCTTTCCTTGCTAAGGGGAAGGCTCTAGTAGAGGTGGAAGCAGGGGAACTCACTTTCAGGCTGGGTGATGAAAAGGTCATTTTTCATGTGTGCAAATCAATGAGGTAGCCCAATTATACAGAAATGTGGTCATTTGTGGATCTTGTCACAGCTGTGATCATTGATGATACTAGTGAAATGATCAATGTGGAGGACCCTTTGGAGGCTGTATTATAGTGATGTCAGTGATGATGAGGGCTGAGTGGAGTGTGTGAATGCTTTACATGGAATGGGCTCTTATTTTTATGAGCATTGGTAACTCTCTTTGGATCTATAAAATAGAAAGAACCCTCCAACAAAGCCTTCAATTGAGGAACCCTGGTGTTGGAGTTGAAGCCATTGCCTCCACATCTTAGGTATGAATTCTTATGCCCTAGTTCAACTTTACTAGTTATTCTTTTCTCTTGTCTTACTAACATGCAGGTAGATGCCACATTGGCAGTGCTCAAAAAGCAAAAAAAGCAATTGGATGGACTCTAACTTATATTCGGGGAATAAGACTCACATTCTGTATGCAAAAGATTATTCTGGAAGATGATGCAAAACCTTTCTTGGAACATCAAAGGAGGTTAAACGAGGCAATGTAAGAATTTGTGAAAAGGAGGCGATCAAGTGGTTAAATGCCAGAGTGGTGTATCCTATCTCTGAGAGCTCATGGACTTCACCGGTTTAGTGTATGTTGAAGAAGGGTGGTATGAACGTGTTGACCAATGCTAATAATGAACTTATTCCAACCCGGATAGTGACCGGATGGAGGGTGTGCATGAAGTAACGTAAGTTGAACAAGGTGACCCGCAAGGATCACTTTCCATTGCCTTTCCTTAACCAGATGCTTGATCGTCTTGCTAGGCCTGCCTTCTATTACTTCTTGGATGGTTATTTAGGATACAATCAAATTTTGATAGCTTTAGAAGATCAGGAGAAGACAGCCTTTACTAGTCCATATGGAACCTTTGCTTTTTCTCGAATGCCTTTTGGGTTGTGCAATACACCGGTAACATTTCAACGGTGTATAATAGCCATTTCCGCCGATATGGTGGAAGATATTTTGGAGGTGTTCGTGGACAACTTTAGTGTTGTAGGTGATTCATTTGATGAGTGTCTGAAAAATCTTGATAGAGTGTTGGCCCGGTATGAAGACACTAATCTTGTGCTAAATTGGGAAAAATGCCACTTCATGGTTGAGGAGGGCATAGTTTTGGGTCATAGAATTTCAAAGAATGGTATTGAGGTCGACAAAGACAAAATTGTGGTGATTTCAAGACTTCCTCCCTCCACTTATGTCAAGTGGGTTAGAAGTTTTCTTAGGCATGCGGGGTTCTACCAGTGATTTATCAAGGTATTCTCGAAGGTATGAATCCATTGTGCAAGCTACTAGAAAAATATGCAATATTTGTTTTTGATGAGGGATGTATGTAATCCCTTGAACTTCTTAAGCATAAGTTGACCACCACCTCGATCATTACCGCACCCAATTGGAGCTTTCCTTTCGAGCTCATGTGCGACGCGAGTGATGTTGCGGTTGGGACAGTTTTGGGTCAAAGAGTAAACAAAATATTTCATTTGGTGCACTGTGCGAGCAAGATAATGAATGAGGCTCAAAGGAACTACACGGTAACTGAGAAAGAGTTGTTGGCTATTGTGTTTGCAATGGAAAAATTTCAGCCATATCTTATGGGAATCAAAATCATAGTGCACACCAATCATGTAGCTCTTAGATACTTGATGACAAAGAAAGACTCCAAGCTAGACTGATGTGATTGGTGTTATTACTTCAAGAATTTGATTTGGAGATTGTTTACCTGAAAGGTAGTGAAAACCAAGTGGCGGATTTTTTATCTCGCTTGGAGAAGGAAGGAAGGTCGTGTGATGGCCCAGAGATCAATGATGCATTTCTCGATGAGAATCTACTTTCTGTGTCGATGAGTGATATGTCATGGTTTGCGGATGTTGTTAATTTCCTTGTGACTGGCATCATCTCGTGTGAGCTCTCTTCTAACCAAAGGAAGAAGTTCAAACAGGATAGTCTAGACTTCTATTAGGATGAGCCATACCTGTTCAAGATTTTCATCGACGGAGATCTCCGGAGGTGTGTCCCTGAGGAGGAGCATTCTCGCATCCTAGAGGCTTGTCATTCCTCTCACTATGGTCGCCATCATGGAGGGGCGAGGATAGCTTTGAAAGTTCTAAGTTGTGGATTTTATTGGCCAACTTTGTACAAAGATGCAAGTGCTCTAGTTAGAAGGTATGACCAATGTCAAAGATTGGGCGGTATTTCGAAGAAAGATGAGATGCCTCTATACACCATTCTAGAAGTGGATATCTTTGATGTATGGGGTATTGATTTCATCGGCCCATTTGTAAGCTCGTGTGGAAACACCTACATTCTTGTAGCAATTGATTATGTCTCAAAATGGGTCGAGGCCGTGGCTTTGACCAATAATGAAGCTAGGAGTGTGGTTGCATTTCTAAAGAAGAGAATTTTTACAAGGTTTGGCATTCCTCGTGCAATTATAAGTGATGGAGGATCACATTTTTGCAATAGATCTTTTGACACCTTGCTTACCAAGTATGGTGTCAACCACAAAGTGTCTACTCTTTATCATTCTCATGCGAGTGGCCAGGTTGAAGTCTATAACAGGAAAACCAAGAGCATCTTGTCTAAAATAGTCAATGCCAATAGGACCGATTGGTCTAAGAAGTTGGACGATGCGCTATGGGCTTGCCGAACTGCCTACAAGACACCGATTGGTATGTCGCCGTACCGGTTGGTGTTTGGAAAAGCTTGTCATTTACCAGTGGAGTTAGAGCACAAGGCCATGTGGGCCTTGAAGAAATTTAACCTTGAATGGGATGTGGCTGCAAATCTCCAGGTTGAGCAACTCAACGAACTTGATGAATTCCGCTTCCATGCCTACTTCATTTCATCCTTGTACAAGGATGAGATGAAGTACCTTCATGACAAATATGCTCGTGTCAAGGAGTTTAGATTTGTTGCTCTTGTTCAACTCTCTATTACGGTTGTTTCCGGGAAAGCTAAAGTCAAAATGGAGCGGACCTTTTGAGGTGGTGTTTGTGACCCCGTATGGTGCCCTTGAGTTGAAGAACAAAAATGGGGAGATTTTCCTGGTTAATGGTCATAGTGGCAAGCACTACTTGGGACAGTTTGATAATAGCCATGTGGTGCCACTTGTTCATTTCAAATGATTTTATGGTAACATGCGTTGTGCCGCGACGTTAACTGGGACGCTTCTCGGGAGGTAACCCATGTGTTTTTCTTTGTTTTTCATTATAGGATAGGATTTATTTTTAAACTAACTAGTTGTGAGATGTTACAGGCTTGTGTTGATGCAGTGCAAGACATAGTGGAAAAGTGTTCATGTCTTTCAAGTTTTCAATGCGGCCGCACTAGATTTAGTTCGGACCGCACTGACGAATGTTTAAATTACCAGCTCTCTGAAGTTTGCCACCGCGGCCACATTACATTTTGTGCGATCCGCGGTGAACCACTGCAAACGCAATTCATTTTGTGTGGACCGCAGTGGTTTCCTTCGCAAACTCTAAAAATGTTGTGTGGTGCAGACCGTAGTCCATTTTGTGCGGTCCACATTGCGTTGGTAAGCTGGGCTCCAGGTCATTTTATATAAATAGGGCTTGAGGTCCCCCTTTTACACTTTTTGGCCCTTTGCACTCAGGACTCATAAAACACTATTTATAATTCCTTTTTCTCGTAATTAACTGCTTGGACTCGTTTAACATCAATTCTTCTCACATATGGTACCATTAGCTTCTTTTTATTGTTTTAATTTAGTTAGTTTCTTTTAATTTTTGTTTTCCTTGTTTTCCTTGTGTTCTTCCTGTCCTGCTTTTGATTTGGTAAAATTAGGTTAGTTAATTTCTCGATTAAAGAAGAATTAGGTAGTTGGAAACACTGGGCAAACACATACGAACCTTTCTTAGGTGTAAAATTGGACTTAAAATCAAAATATATTGAACCTTAAGTTAGTGTTGCTTCTGGGCACTCAGTGCGAACCGCGGTCGATTCTGTGCAGTCCACGGTGCCTTAGTGCAGTTCGAAATGGCATTTTTCGCGAACCCCTTTGCCGAATAATTGTTTCCTAAAGTTTGGGGATTGCGGCCGCACAACATTTTGTGCCGTCCGCATTGGTCCTTATGCGGCAGCATTCTATTTTTTGCGGTCCGCATGGCCTAGGTATAGAGAGTGGGTAGTCCGAACCCCACCTCTTTGCGGACCAAGGTGGAAATTGTGCGGTCTGCATTGCCCTCAGTGCGGCTGCACTACATTTTTGAGCGCACCTCACTATTCAACAAATTCAATCGTCTGCAATATTTTCTTTCACTGCATTCTTGAACTTCATTGTATATACTGAGACTAACTAAGCATGACTGAAATTCTTTGCAAATAATGGTAAAATCAAGAGGATAGGGTGATAAACATCTCGACACAGGAGAGTCCTCAAGGGGGAGGGGATGTGGAAAGATAAAATTAATCCCCAAAGTTCGAGAGGCAATTAAAGCAACAAGGAAAGTGATTCGCGTTGCTGATAGAGCTATTTCCCATTCTTCGGGAAATGAGTATGTGCCTTCCAAGGAGCTGACTGACTCTGATTCTCTTCTAGAATACATAGATGATTTCCCAGACAGATTCAGATTGACAGATGAACCCACTCTTCTAGCACCCCCCACTTTCCAGGCTTCAGCACATATATCTTCTAGGTTGCCTGAGGGCTCAGCTGTAGGTAGTGGGAATGAATACTCAACCTCTCCCATAGCTTCACTATCTAGAGAGGGTGCATAAGAAGATGATGAGGAGGTAGGAGGAGAAAGGGTAGTAGGAGAAGTAAGAGAAAGGGGTGAGGCTCGGATGGCAGGTGTTGCTAGAACTAGGAAACCGGAGGTAATCAAGACCAATTTGTGAGCGAGGTAGCTTATCACAAATTTAGGGAATGGTGGCCGGTGAGGAAGTTGATCCCGGAGATGCGTTTTGTGGATAGAGACCTATTGCCTCACAACCCCAATGTTCGGAGGCAATTTAAAGAGAGAATAAGTTGGTAGTACTTCTTGGGGGACTGTGCGGATGCGAACGAGCACTTGGTCAAGCAATTCTATACCAATGCTGCCCCACATTAAAAGGGCGCCAAAGTGCGAAATTTGAAGGTGTTGTTTGATGGAAAGTCAATTAATGGCTACTTGGGTTTTGATGAGGAGTATGAGTTGTTATACTTGGCGAAGATGTACTTAGGTGAGAAAGTCTGTCCGTGGTTGGCACAGTATCTGGAAATCCCAGGTACCACCCCTAATTGGCTGAATGAGGGAGTAAAGATTTTGAGAAGAAGTTTGAACTTTGAGGCCAAGGGGTGGGAAACATTTGTGTCGCAATAGATTGGACGCCACTACTCATGATGACTCCCTACCTCTTCATCGGGCAGTCTTGGTGGCATATATCATGGCAGGGTACCCGATTAATGTCAAGAATGTGATGTCATGGGTGATTACACAAGTGGTAGCTGAAGTTGACAGAAACTACCCCTTCCCCAGATTTTTGACCATGTACTTCAGGGACCTCAAGGTTAAAAAAAGGCCATTTGATATAAAGGTAAAATAAAAGGCCCTGTTCTCAATGTACAATATGCAGGGTGATGACAACCCAAAGAGCAAGAACTTCAAGGGAATAGCCGCTTCTCCAACTGGCCAGTCTGAAGAGCCAGTTGTGGTAGTGGCTCATATTCAGCCTACCTCAACCTCCGCATACATTCCTCCTAGCCCATCCACTTTAGCAGATCCCGAGATACCCTCTTCCTGAGCCTACCTAGTGACTGCACACCGACTGATCCAGGCTCTTCTCAGCATTAACAACTAGATGCAGATAGCTTCATCCAAGTTGTCTGTTCTCACTACTACAGTGGAAGCTCAGTCGCCATCTCCGCCTCTGCAGGTCTCACAGTCTATTAAGGATGCCCTCAAGGAGATTTTAGCCAACCAGAAGAAAATCCTTAACACCTAGAAAGTGCTCACAAATGCGGTTGATTCACACAGGAAGGCTCTCAAAGAATTTGCTAAGGAGCACAAGAAGTTGAGGAAGACTCGGGCTTCCAAAGAGTCTATAAAGGAGATGAGGGTTGAGGTTTGTCCCATCTATTGTATATTCGAGTAAATCCCCTCTTGTATATATTCATTTTACTTTCCATAATTTTCGTTCTTAGCTTCTTATTTGTGTTTGTAGCTTCTTGTTTTGAACGTTTGCAATAAGCCTTTAGTTTTCTTATTACCACAGTTCTTTCCAAAGGTGGAGTTTGTGTGAACCAGGTGGCTCTTCTCGATGGTGGATGGTGTGACAACCTTATTAAGGGTTTGAGTCAGTTTCTTTTCTTTTTTCTTTTTAGTATTTTGTGTTTAAGGGTGCCTCAAGCAAAGCTTCACTTGGGCCTAGCACATTTGCCTTTTATCTTATGGTAAAAAACAAAGTGTTGTGTTTAGGATGGTGAAAGTCGTGACCTTGAGACTCTTGTGTTGACCGATGTGTGCTCAAATCTAATCTAAGGTCATTGTGGGCACCCGACTCTGTGTCTTTAGCAATCCCATAGCTTGTTTGGTGAGAAATTGCATTGCAAGTCCAAGTCCCGAGTCATTGGTCTAGAACTAGCCCTGAATGTTTGGTGAGGCAAAACCCTAAGTGGTAAAAAGGTACAAAATGAAGAAAAGAGAAGTTAATGAAAAATAAATAAAAGAAAAAAGAAATAAAAAAAAGAATACTTAATGTGGAAATGAATAAAAAGCGATTCAAGAAAAGCAAAGAATGAAAGGTGTGGAAAATTAAGAAAGGAAAAAAATATTTGAAATGTATGAGAGTGAAAGTGTGTCTCTCTTACCCCTTGAATGAAGTGTAAAGACTCAAAGAGTCAAGTGAATCTGTGCCAAAAAGAAACAAAAGAAGTGCTTAAGGGAAGATGGAACCTTCTTAGACCAAACATTGCCTATCGGAACCAAAAGCCTTCACTATGTCTCCACAAAAGCCCTTTATGATCTCTAGTTGAATGAAGCTTACATTAGTGGTGACTCACATAAGGGGCAAGCATATGGTACTTAGTGTCAGACTTGTGACTTTTATTTGAGAGGATGAGTGAATTACCATTAAACTAGTTTTGAGTGCCACTATTCTAATGTGAGGTTTGCTTAGGGAGAGCCGAGGATGTGTGAGTTTGGGTTCCACAATAACTAAAGTAATAGAAAAAGTCCTTTGATGTGCTAAGTCAACTCTTGATGCTCCTGTGTCGCACTTGATCCATGGTGTTTAAAAGAGTAAATGTCGTTAGTGATGCATGTGTATTGAGGGCAATTGTTGATCCCAATTGATGCTAGATGAGGTCACTTTAGGATAGCTGAATTGTCTTGGATTTTTTCATAAGGGATGTGTCTTATTTTGTTTTCTTAAGGATAAGCAAAAGCTTAAGTTCGGGGGAATTGATAACTAGGGATTTTGATACATTTTATACTCCTTCTTGCTTATGTTTTGATTATAAATTTGAAGAAAATAGACCCAAAAGGATCAGAAGTTGTGCTTGATTGCACGATTGATAAAAAAAGTGACAAGATATCAAAGGTCAGCTCAAAAAGGAGTGAAACTTGCACAAACACCAAGACAAGACAAAGCTCAAGGAAAAAGGGCCAATGCGGTCGCACACCATTCTATGCGGTCCGCACAAGTGAGGTTTTCAGAGTTTGATTTACAGGCCAACAGGCAATGCAATGGCATGGGACTTACTACGGTCCGCACTGGAGTCATTGCGGTCACACTCGATTTAGTGCGGTCCGCAGAGCCAAGAATCAGAGAAGTGGCAGTTTTGAGTTTGAAGCCTAATGCGGCTCACGCTCTTTTTCATGCAGACCGTACTAGAAGCCATCATGGCCGTATTTGATTTTGTGTGGTCTGCATTTCCCAAGTTCAGAGAGGTGCGTATTCAAGTTCAGAGCCCTAGTACGACCGCACGTGATTTTGTGCAGTTCCCACTAACCCCGCAGGGGTATTTTTGTCCAGACTTTTTAGGTTAGTATAAATAGCTTCTTCCCATTTTTAGGTAAGGTAGATAGTTAGTAGTGAAGGCTACACTCATAGGTTCGAATATTTTAGCTATTTTGAGTAATTTTAGCTTCACTTCAACATTGAATCTTCAAGTTTAATTTAGCAATTGATTAATATGAGCTTTTCTTCATCTATATCTTTGTTTCTCTCTCTAATTATGAGTAGCTTGACCCATTAGCAAGGGTTGTGGCTCAAACCTAGTGTGGGTAATTGATGGGACTTGTATTTTAGAGCTTGATTCACTATGGGTGTTTGATATTTGGGCTAATTCCATATTTAATTGCGAAATTAGTTGTTGCAAACAATAGTTTGTGTTTATTTGACTTTTCCTCTTCTTGAGAAAGAGAGCCTAAGTCTCTAGAATAATTCCAACAAGGAATTGGGGCGCACTCAAGAGAATTTATAGCCCCAATTAACGGGTTTAACCGAGAGATCGTAATACCCGACTTGATCTTCAATTGCTTGTGCAAATTTTCAAACCCAATTGGTCTTGAGAAAGTCAATTCGGGAAAAATCACTCGAACTACCGAGAGGTATAGAGTGGTTAGAATCGAGCAATAGTTATATCATACTCCCCAAATGTGTCAATCTAGCTTTAGACTCAAGATTTCGTCAATTGACCACCTAGGTGAAAGTCACTACTCTAGTGCCCATTTAATCATTTAGACAGCTCGCAATAGTTTAATCCTAGCTTATAGTAGTTTAATTGAGCATTGTAGTTTATAAAATTAGAATCATAATTAAAACCCAAAAATGTGTAGAAGTGCAATTTGGAGCAAAAACACAACTCCACTTTAGATAGACACCCAACTCCATTATCTAGCTCTCTATGGAATTCGATCCCGACCCTAAATTGGGTAAAAGATGCTTTGACCTCTCTCGCTACTTAATAGTAGTGCATGGTTGTCTACGATCATTCAGCACCTTTCCACCAACAACCTGGTTTCAGTACAAAACCAATCCTCAATGCGTTAAAAACTTATCCGAGCCTCGGGGCTCCAAACCAAGCATCCACACAAGTCTAAAAACATCATAAAACTCGCTAGCACTATCAAAACACAAAAATAACATCTAGTACTACGAATAAGAAATCAAAATGCATGAATTTCAAAGACAAGTTCAAGAACTTCTAGAATTGCAACCAAGCATCTAAATCCTAACAAATCAACTTTAAATAACACCAAATTATGTAGACATGTTCCAAATAGAAAAACAGACCTATTCCAAGTCCCAAATTAAATTCCAAATTCGATAACCAAAAGTCAACTGATTGTCAAACTTTGGGAAACTTTAAAATTTTAATCTTGTAACTTTCAGTAAAACAACACAAATTAACCTACGAACCTCTGAATTCAATTCCGCGTATACGCCCAAGTCCAAAATCACGATACGAACCTACTGGAGCTATCAAAATAAAATTCTGAAATATATTTCACAAACCAAACCCTCAAGTCATTAAAACACAAAGGCACATTTGTGAAACATCAAAAGGGTAATCAGGGCGCAATTAGACAAAACAACTGGTTGGGTCGTTAATTTATCCCCCTCTTAAAACAAACATTCATCCTTGATCATGTATAGTGACATACCCGAAGTGATGAAAAGGTGAGGATAACGACTCTGCATATCATACTCGGTCTCCCCAGGCGCCTTCTCGACCGGATGGTCTTCCATTTAACCTTCACTGAAGCAATGCTATTTTATTTCGACTTTCAATCTGTCAGTCCAAGATTTCCACTGTCTCCTCAACATAAGTCAAATCCTTGTCCATTGGACTGAGGTAATGTCTAGCACATGGGATAGATCACCAACTCTCCCAAGGATCTCAAAAGGACCCATGTGTTTAGGTCTCATTTTTCCCTTCTTCCTAAACCTCTTCACACCCTTCGTGGGTGAAATCTGGAGAAAAACTCTCTTTCCAATCGTAAATGCTAAATCCTGAGACTTTTGATTAGCATAACTCTTATTCCTAGATTGTGTTGTTCGAAGCCGATCCTATATCAACTTGACTTTCTCCAAGGCATCTCAAACTAAAATCAGTACCCAAAAACCTAGTCTCTCCTTGATCAAACCAACCAACTAGAGAACGACACTGCCTCCCATATAGAGCCTCATAAGGAGCCATCTAAATACTCGATTGGCAGTTACTGTTGTAGGCGAACTCTGCTAGCAGCAAAAACTAATCCTAAAGACTCCCAAAATCTATAACGCATACACGTAATTTATCCTCCAAGATCAGAATGGTGCTCTCGGACTGTCTGTCCATGTAGGGGTGAAATGTGCTTCCTCAACTCGTGTGCCTAAGTCACGTTGTATGGATCTCCATAAATACGATGTGAAATGCATGCCTCGATCGGAGAAAATGGGCACCAACACACTGTGGAGATGAACAATCTCAGATACATAGATTTGAGCTAGCTTCTTGGAAGAATAGGTAATCACTACCAGAATAAAACGATCTACCTTAGTTAATCTATCTACAATCACCCATATTGAATTAAATTTCTTCACACTCCGTGGGAGCCCAACAACGAAATCCATGGTAACATGCTCCCACTTCCACTCAAGAATCTAATGTCTCTAGAGTAAACCGCCCGACCTTTGATGCTCGTACTTTACCTACTGATAGTTCAGGCACCAAGACATACACTCCACTATATCTTCCTTCATTCTCCTCCACCAATAGTACAGCCTCAAGTCCTGATACATATTAACGGCACCCGAATGAATGGAATACCACGAACCGTGGACTACTTAAATGATCAACTCATGCAACCCGTTCACATTGGGCACATATAACCGGCCCTGCATCTGCGACACACTTTCATCTCCAATAGAAACCTCCTTGGTATTGACCTATTGTACCGTGTTCTTAAAGAGAAGGAAATAAGGGTTATCACACTGACACTCTCTGATGTGGTAATATAAAAAAGATCAAGAAACCAAGCAAGGAAAAACCCGATTGGGCTCTGAAATATCCAATTTTAAAAACTAATTGTCTAAGAGCTGAACATCTATGACTAGCGGCCTCTCTATTACCGGTAAACATGCCAAACTGCCCTTAGTATCTTCCTTTCTACTCAAGGCATCGATACCACGTTGGCCTTTCTGGGATGATTTAGAATAGTGATATCATAGTCATTCAAAATCTCTAACCATCTCCGCTGCAACAACTTAAGATCTTTCTGCTTGAACAGATGCTGGAGACTACGATGCTCATTATCGACATCACATTGAATATTGTACATATAATGACTCCAAATCTTCAATTCATGAACAATAGCTGCCAATTTTAAGTTGTGGACCGGGTAATTCTTCTCATTGACCTTTAACTACCGAGACACATAGGCAATCATCCTACCGTATTGCATTAATAATGTGCCAAGCCCAACACATGTCACATCATAATACACAGTGTAAGACCCCAAACCCATAGTCAATACCAATATTGTGGTCATAGTCAATGCAGTCTTGAGCTTTTGAAAGTTCGCCTCATACTCCTCAAACCATCTGAAAGGAAAACCCTTATGAGTCAATCTGGTCAAAGGTGCAACAATTGATAAGAAACCCTTTATTAAACGGTGATAATATCCGGCCAAACCAAAGAAAATCTAAATATCAATAGCTGAAGATGGCATATGCTAACTTTGAACTGCCTCAATGTTTATCTGATCTACCTTGATCCCCTTACTAGATATCACATAACCTAAAATTCCATTGAATTAGCCAGAACTCACACTTTGAGAGTTTTTCATATAATTTCTTATCTCTTAAGGTCTAGAGCACGATCCTCATATCCTGATCATGATCCTCCCACCTATGAGAATATTCCAAGACATCATCGGTAAACACAATAAAAAGATATTGAGATATGGTTGGAATAAAGTGTTCATTGGATGCATGAATGTTGCTAGGGCATTGGTCAGCCTAAATGATATCATAAGGAACTCGTAGTAACCATACCGAGTCCTGAAGGCACTCTTCGGAATATTAGAATCTCGAATCCCAAATCTTCAGCTGATAATGACCTGACCTTACGTCAATCTTCGAGAACAATCTGGCACCATGGAGATGGTCAAATAAGTCAACAATAAATGATAATGGTGTTTACCGTGAAAATGGTAACATCAATTAAATTTCTAAAAGGGATTCTAAAAATACATGATCTATTATCAAACTAGTTGTTAGGGCAGTTGATGTTAAAAATGTTAAGTATAAAGAAAAAATGCGGGCTAAGTTCGAGGCAGTAAGCAAACCAAAAGGGCCTATTGCCCGAGCATGGACCAGATCGATGGAGGCCTCGGGGCCGAGGCTCGAGTAGGGATCATGCTATCGGGGACAGTCGAGAAAGGGATAACAAGCGAAGATACGATTAAGTAAGGCTCCTTGTGGCTATAGCATAGCTAGACGGGTGTAGAACAAATAATAAAATAATGAACATGAGGTGGCCTCGGGCCAATGACAACAAATGATTTAGAAGAAAAGAGACAAAGAGAGATATTATTGCACGTATAGAGAAATGGAGCAACCGCCAACCCTCTACAAGGAGGGGCGAGTCCCTTTTATATAGGAGAGCAGTCTCCGATACAAGTACATGGAGAATAAATGCAAAGTACGGTAATGGGATGGATTGACATGATGCTACAGCATAGGCCCTAGATAGGTCGGGTCTGTCAAATATGGTTGTGTGCCGAGGGGGTTTCTTCCTCTATCCTAGCTTTGTCTTTTGCTTCTCCCGAGTTGGGTTTTGATAAACCTCGAGTTTGAGAGTTCGGTCACGATCTCTTGCTCTTGAGACCCCGGGATGTACTTCTAAAATGTCTAAACAATAAGAAATTGAGCCTTTTGATTTTACCGTATACAGATAGTCTCCACATTTCCCATGTCAAAGAGATGGGAGATGATTTTGATACTTAACTCCTCGAGCTTCTTTTGGCGATTTCATACTGATGATGTGACCTCTGTCTCGCTTTTTTTGGCCTCATTCTTTGCATTCTTCAGTTTTTTCTCCACAAAATATAGGTGTCACCGCCGGTTCAGTTTTCGTTGATGCTTTAACTGTGCCTGTCGATCAATTTTCCAAAGCGTGGATGACTATGCCGTAATCTCCTATAAATGGGGGGTGCCTTGGCCTTGTTTTTCACCATCTGACTATTTCCACTGGCTTGCTTGCCTTTTCTTTTCTTATCTCCCTCTTTCCCCCTTTGAATATCATGGCTATGGTTTATGATCTTAAAGTCAATTTGAGGAGCTTCCTCGAGCCGTCTTGTGGCCTTCTACAAGAGCTTCTTTCTGTCGGATGCAGATGTACCATCTTGTAGTCATCGTGGTTTCTTATACACTGACCTTTGCCATTACTGTTGTGTTGAGGCAAAGATAAATGGAGAGTAGATTCCTCCCTCATGTATATAGTTGCTCGGACTATGCACCGTTGCTCATTCCGGTGTGGTGCTTCATCCCAAGGGTTCTCTTTTTCCCGAGGTATAAGGTGGCACCACCGGTTTGTTGAGGTTGGAGGCCTTTGGGTCTTCGCCTTTGACTTCGGTGGGCCATTTCTATTTTCTCTGCCTCATCCGCATCCCCTTCTTTTCCTCTTCTTCATATTTTTTGGCGGGAATCCCACGGGTGATTGAGCTGGGAACATATGAGAGGTAGAGATCGAAGGAGTCACCCTCAAGAATACGTGCTCCAGGGTGTGGCCCCTGGGGATGCTGATAACGGAGATGAACCCACTAGGGTGGACCGGGCACCGGGGTTTCATCATATGTGCATCCTTCTGTTCCTTCGTTTTAGGTGTAGACTACTCCGAGTTTTTGTAATTGTATGTAATGACCCCTTAAGGGCTGCTTGTACACAAACTTTTATTAAAAAGAAATGAACTTTGTTGACCTTTGCTTTCGAATTTGCCCGTTTCTGTATGCTTTCATGCCCTTCGAGGCACTTTGAATGTTTCTTTTTGTGTTGCTGATCGCTGATATTTAGTTTGGACGTAAGTGTTTGCCCTGAATTTTTGCCTATCGACATGGGTTCTTTTCGATACCATCATTATATTTCGGGACCACCCTATGTCGGTCTAACGGATCAGGGCTATAGAAGTCTCCCAAGTTCTTCGGAGATCGTGCATTGTGTTTTGAGGTCTATAGGGGTACTGCCCCCTGATGTAGGTCATCTTCGAGTACCCCGGGGTCCTTATTGATCTGGATATAGATGGTCCTTTCAGGATGTGTGAGATAGTCTTCTACTGAGGAGCTGGTATGTATTCTCTCTTCCATCTTAGAGAGAGTGATTTGCGGGATCAATTGCTCGCCTTGGACTGAATTCCAGTCGATGAGAGCTCATCGAGGCCCGACCTCTCTAGGTCGGGGTTTCTTGTTGTAGAGTGTTGTCCCGAGTATAGAGATAATACGAATGACTCCTTGAGTTATGACTACTCATTAGAGGATGTTTTTGGTGTCGAGTATCGATCCATCGATATGTATCGAGGCGGTTGGCTTCCCGGGGCCTGCCTCGAGTAGGTGAATCATCACTGCTTTTTATATGTGTGGAGCATCCTCGGCTTCTCCGCAAGGCTATACTTATTTTAAAAAAGCCGCCTTTCTGTTCTGGTATAGGGGACTGCATATTTATAGGCACGAAATTATTGGTGCATACCTTTTCTTTGGCCTGTTAGTTCTACCATAGCCATGGAAACTACTTCGGGACCGATCCCACAAGAGGCCGGGGGCGCTGCTCCAGGTGCTCAGGAATCAAGGGAGTTTGCTTTGAAGATGGAGTCTTTGTGAAAGGGAGAACATTTGGAGATGGCAACGAGGTATTATGGGTGGAGCGAAAGGGTCGTCCTGCAGGTGCTTTCCCCCGATGAGGGTATTGCGGATTCTACTAATAGATTCCTGAACGTGTATTTATATCCTTTCGCCTTTGTCTCTCCTAATAGGATTTTGCTTTAGTTTTGTCTGAAATATCAGGTTACCCTGGCGCAGATACATCCATCATTTTGGAGAATGGTGTTGATGATGAGGTTCATTACAGAGAAGGCTGGGCTCGAATTTACGCTCGATCATCTTGTCAGGCTATATCGGCCCTTCCATCATTAGGGTCTAATAACTCTGAGGTGCCACTCATCCACACCGTTTGTCATAGACGACGAGGAAGGCAGGAATCAAGAGTGGGCTAATTGGTTCATCCGTGTTCAGATGCCTGACCTCATCCCTGCAGAGTTCTTGCCATTTCCTGAAAGGTTGAATCACACTCGTAAGTGAGGCGTCTGGAGTTTTTTCAGATCTCGTCTATGGAAAAAATTAGCTAAGTAATAATGTTGTTTTCTCTATTGCAGCAACTTCGTCGATGGCGAGTGAAGTTCATGATCTGCCCGGCTGGGTTCAGAAGCTGGTGACCCATTCGTCCTGTGACGAACGCGGGTGGTGAGCTATTCTCTGCACCGGAAAGGGGGGCGCAACACCGAGGTGCATGCATACATTGTCTTTGCTATGTCTTCGTATACCCAAGGTAACACTTTTCCCTTCCATTTATGCTGGATTCACCATTTATAGATATTGGGAGATTCTTTGAGGTGAGGCAATGTTGCTCTAAAAAGGGGAAGGAGCTGTTGGCCTCTGGCTTAAAGGGTGATAGCAATGAGGGAGATTGGAACATGCGATGTATAGGAGCTTTTGGTGGCACCGGTCGGGCTCGTGTATCCGGGGAGGAGGTGTTACCCGAATATGCTATGCACGGAGCACTTGCTGGTGGTTCTTTTAGGTGAGCATGCCATGAATGAAGTTGTCTCTTCTAGGGCCACAGAGAAAAAATTAGTAGTAGTGTGATTTGACTTCGAGGAAGTCCGTCGACTCTATTTTGCGGCGAGTTTATGCATAATTCACCAGTATCCCATGTCTTCCTCCCTCTATTAATCCTTTCTTGTGTATGCCTGTTATGGGCTTAGGTCTTAGTCACTCCATCAAGGGGCTAAGCTCCAGAAAATTTGAGAGGACGGTGAGTCCCATAGGCTTCTTAGCGAGGAGAAGGAAGTCGAGCTGCAGCGTTAGTGATATGAGGCATATCTAAGCTCGAACTAAGAGAGCTATTTGGCAGGGCAGGTTATTTTCTAGTAATGTATGTTTCACTCCTTTCGGGTCTTGAGGCTGATTTCGCTTTGCCATATCAGCTGCATAAAACTCGGAGGCTCTGGTCTACCTCAAAGGCGACGTCAAATGCGTCAGAATTGCTTGCGGGGAGCTAAGCGATCAAGTGCAGGCACAAGCTTTGGAAGAGAGGAATGTTTTGACCAAGGTCCCTGCCCTCGAGGCCCAACTCTGCTTAACTCGAGACAATGCCAAAGTTCAAGCGGATAAGATTGGGAAACTTGAATTGGATCTCTCGAAAGTTATAGTCGAGATAATTGATGCCCGAGCGAAGGTTATGCTGAACCGAGCCAAGGCCGATCGTGAGATGGCAATTTGTGTGAAGGGTGCCGCTAATGCCCAAGCTGATCTAAGGCATACCTTGGACCGGGAGTGGAGGATCGAGGAATATGTTCGTTGTAAATCCCGAAGGGAGGTGTTTGAAGATATCGGTATAAGAGGCTTCGTTCTCTCGAAGGAAATGGTTTGAGCACAGGCGGACGAACGCGATGCTCGATCGCTTCGCGTCGATATTGCGGAGGGTGATTTTGGCAAGCTGTAGCTATTTAGTGTAGAGTGTAGATTTTGCCGTTTTGTAGCTTCTCCCCGAATGTATGTAGGGCATGCCTGTAGATGGAGAATACACTTTTCCTTGCACATACGATATGTAAGGAGAAGTTTTAAAGTTTTATTTCTTATGTACCTTTTCCCTACTGTTGTTTTTTATCAGGCAGACTGGTCTTTGCATTTGGCGAGGTCCTTCTCAGTTCGGATATGGTCCAACAGTCCTAGGGACCCCTAAGTGTGATTCTTGATGTGAGCAGGTGCTGGGCCTTCATGATCGGCCTGGCTGTCTAGGTTTAGTTTCCGAGTCGAGCTTCGACTCGAGCCTTCATATTTTTGCATTTTTTATGCTCGCTTGCAGGTGATAGTCATATTTATCCTGTGCCCTTGGGCATTTGCTGTTCCGGCTATTTTGGGTCCAGTCTTCGAGTCACATTGTAACTCGAGCTCCAGTTAACCCTTAGGTTATTTCCTACCAGCATGGTCAGATGGTGATGGCTCTTTGTGCTTCTCGGCTGAAGTGATTTTGCGGTTGCGTGGCCTGGGGATTTAGTTGGCTGATAACGGTATAATCTAAGCCATGCCCTTAGGCATATTGCTTTTTAGCTATTTTGGCGGCCCAGTCTCTCAGTCGTGCTGCGACTCGGGTTGCAATCAACCTTTATATCTCATTTAATATTCGGATGACGATAGTGGCGCTTGTGTCGCGCCTTCAGGTGCGCTGTGTTTTCTGGGTCCAGTCTCCGAGTCGCATTGCGATTCGAACTGTAATTGACATTTTGAGTTTCCTTGATTCTCTGGCGGGCGATAATGGCTTATATGCCACGCTCTTAGGCGTATTGCTATTTTTTCAGGTGTAGCCTACGTGTCGAGCTGCGGCTCGAGCTGTAATCAACTCATGAGTTATTTTTGATTCCCCGGTTAGCGATAGTGGCATTTGTATTGTGCCCTTAGGCACATTATAATTTTCGTTCAATCTCCAAGTCGCATTGCGATTTGAGCTGTAATTGACTCTCGAATTATCATAAATTTCTGGTTGCGGATAGTGTCTTCCCATTTTCTGCCCTTGGGCATTTGGCGATTCTCGGGCCCAGTATTTGGACTGCGTTGCGATACGAGCTATAATTGACCCTCGAATTACCTTAAATTTCTGGCAACGATGGTACTTATGTCGTTTGGTCGCGGAGACCTTTTACTATGTGGCCCATAGGCTTGCGTATTTAACTATTTTGGATCTGGTCTCTGAATCGGGTTACGACTCAAGTTCATTTTAGTCCTCAAGTTGTCAAAATGCTTTAGCTGGCGACAATGGCTCGTACGTTGTTTGGTCGTAAAGTCCTTTCAGTATGTGGCCTGTAGGCTTGCTTAGCTGGCGACAATGGCTCTTACGTTGTTTTTTGCCCGTGGGCTTTGTGTAGGCTTTGTATCCTCTCATTAAGGTCTTTCGTAATATTTTGCCTGACCCGTCGTCATTTCAAGAGGAACCTCAATTTCAAGTCATTGTCAGCAATGATTCGAGCACCTCGTAAGGTTCGTAGCTCGTAGGTCGAGTGGATCGATGATTTACATTTTTTGGAGCCGACATTGTCGGGCTTCTTTTTGCAAGTGGAGGGAAGCCTATATTAACCGATTCTTTTCGAATTATATTGGAGTAATGGACTACAATTTTTTAGCAATAGTCAGGCATCCCCGAATAACATTATATGGGCTGTGTCAGCCATTTACTGTAGTCGTATGGATTTGGCCTTAGCCATTTTCGATCTCTTAGTGATAGTTTAGCCATCTACGTTGAGGCTATGCCCTTTAGGGATTCTTACAAATGTGACGAATAGCCTAAATATCGGGATTTTCGTGCATGTTGAGGTCTTACAGTTTTATCATACCCGTTGAGGTCTTACAATTTTTCATGCCTGTTGAGGTCTTACAGTTTTATCATGCCTGTTGAGGTCTTATATTTTTTCATGCCTGTTGAGGTCTTACAGTTTGTAAAATATACTGGATGTGCCGAGGCTGCCCGTTGGGATCTTAAAATTTCATATTTTTCCAGTTGCGTGGCGATTGGTAGTAGTCTCCGAGTTATCGAGTATGTTTAATCTTGAAGACAGCTTCTCCTGAGCTTGGAGTTTCCTTCCAGGGGCTCGATGCGCTAGGAGTTCTGACCTTGGGGTTGTGCAAGTTGTCGAATAGCTTACATGGAGTCTCCGATTATGTCGGATTAATTTAGGCTTGAATATTGTTTTTTGTAAACTTTGAGTTGTATCGCGAGGGCTTCGTTAGCCTGGAGTCCCAGCCATGGGGTCTTTGGGGTGCTGAAATGTTTATGTCTCGGAGTATATCGGATCTGTTTGATGGAGAAGCATTTACTGCAAATATATCGAAATAATCTTTCTCGAAATAGGAAATACCAAGAAGATATCCTTTATTGCTTGGAGCAGATATAGGTTGTGATGGAATGCCAAAAATACACATATATTCTTCATTGTTCAGCATAGATACAGGCTGTAAATACATGTAATCTCGTTGACATGAGCTCTGTCCGCACGGGTTCGGCTCCCCCAATCATTTGATCTGCTTGTATGATTCTATTTTGAAGCCTAGCCTACCATCTGTTGGCCCTTCCAGGGGCACGATGCCCTTTTAAGAAAGACTCGTCGTATGTCGCCTGACTATAGATGCTCTACTAATAATTTTGCTGGCTAGGACCTCCTTCTGGTTGGCAGCCCATTCGAGGATAGAGATTTTGGCCGATCCATTAAAGACCTCGGGTCTCCGAATGGAGTTTAAGATTTTTGAATGCCTTGGTTGGCTGCCTGCACGTAGGTTAGTAAAAGCGGAAAGGAACAATAAAGAGACAAAGTAATCCTCCCTTACCGAGAGGTGTGTAGGCTATGTTTTCGAGGCATGGTCCTTTCCCGTCGTTCCGGGGCGCGAGCTCTAATGCAGCCTTTTGATGCGTTCAACTAGGCTTAGTCGAATATGCGGTTCAATTTGCCTTTTGATCCTTCAAAGGGCGGAGGAGTCGACGTCCGCGACTGGTTATATGGTGAGGAACTACCTCCCGTCGCCTGTGGCTTTTTGTTGGATACCTTGGTTCAACCTTTGTTAGGGAGTCCCATCCGTTTGGTGGAGTGGTGTTGGAATTGCCTTCGGACAGTGTACCCGATGTCATTCGAATAACATATCCACATCTTGTGGGCTCAGCGTCCCGGTTCGAATGCAAGCAAGCTTTATAGAGGGAAGTTGCTTTCCTGATAGTTGTGGCAACCGACATCTGGAGTCCATCAACGGTTTGAAGTATGGGGTGATTTGGTTGGTCAGTCTGAACTGCCCTATCGAATTTGGCTTGATGCCATTGGTGTGATTAGTCGAATCGCCTGCATTTACGGTCATGATTCAATTTTAATAAGATAAATGAGGAAAAAGGGAGGTTGCCAACATGTTAATACGAGGCTGAGGTGGTGTCTAGGCGTCCCTTCCTTTGGATTTAGGGGTACTCTTTGGGTACATTTCCCAGATCTATTGCCCCAGCGGTCGATACTTTCTTCTTGCATTTTTCGAACCTTTTAAGGGTGTCGTTGCCATTTTACTGCCGTGGAAATACGTTGTGGCTTGTTGGAATTACTTTTCATGGTCTCCTTCCTTCCTGACTGCTCGATGATACTTTGTGGCTATCCCCGTCGGATAGCACGGTCGTCGTTCTCCCGAGCTGGCAGCCTCGTGCGCCCTGTGGTTCCCGCACCAAGCCGTATTTCTTTTGCAAGGTTTTGGCCAAACGGGTCCGGGCTGTCTGGCGCTTTCGGCTTCGCTTCTGGTGATCACTATATTTGATGTAGCGATGTGGAAATCGCGCCTGGCTGGGCGGGGTTTCCTTACCAACTGTGCGTTGTTGAACTAGTTTCCTTGGAGGTTCCTCGAGGATGTTGCCCTCGGGTTGTTTCCCTGCCGTTGTGAGGTAGGTTGCACCTCAAGTCATTCCTTTCACTTGCTGTGCATGGGTGATATCTCCACCTGCTTTGCATCAGCTTCTTTTCCAAGAGTTTGCTCATATATACCGAGCCCGATGAGGTTCCCGGATGGTTCCCCACAGTTCTAATTCGAGGCTGACAGTGGGTACGATTATTCAACCAACCCTTGTTCGGATACCTAATCTATTTTTGCGTAAAATGTCCTGGAGTCATCGGGTGTGCCTTGTTTAGGCTTCGGCCAAAGGCCTGTACTGTCCAACCATTCGAAATTAGGTGCGATTTCATTCGTCCAATCGGGGGACGGGGTGTGGCTCTTTGTGATTTCATTCCTTCCTTGTTCAGCCATATGTGTGCTGGGCCTTTTTGGTATTGGTTTTTCGATACGGGTGTGTGTTTCCATGGAAGGACATACTGGCATGGCATGCGAGCCCATAAGGGCAAATGCCAGGCGGTGGCACGGTGTCACGGTTTCCTTCAGGAGAGTGTCTTCGAGGTTCCTCAGAGAGAAAGGCTGGTACCCATCATCTCGGGGGCTTCTGCCTTCAAACGAGCATGCGAGGGTGGTAGAGTGCCTGTAGGGAGCCAAGGTCTTGTCGCATCTGGGGAGTTCTGGTGTTCCGGGCTTCTGCGAGGCGAATTCCGGAGATGTTCCCCCGAGAGGGGATTGTTGCAGAAATTCCCACGAACCTGATCTGATCTTTTGGAGAAGATTCCTCTCTATCCCTGCCGTGCCGGGGTCGGTCACCGGTTCGTCGTCATTTGACCTCTCGAATTTTGGCTCATCATGAGAAGGTGTCATCGTTGCTGATACGTAAGGAGTCTCCGAGTGATCTTGCAGCTGAGTGATGGCCACTTGGTGTTCCTGCAACATTTCAAGGATAATATGAAACTTCACTGCCCATTCCAACCAATTCGGGGTTTTTTGAGTTTTTTGTTTGTCAGTGGGTTGTATGCTATCATCGGTGCACAGGCTTCGTCGACTTGTCGTGTGCCTCAAAAGTCCGCGTTAACTTGACTCAACCCAAATGCATTATCAATGTCCCATGGCATCGCATCATCCGCTGAAATAGCGATACTGTTTCTGCCATGGTTCTCGGGGTAGTCATTCTCGACTTTCCTCACAGAGCCAGACATTAACGTGAAATCGAAAGATCTTGGACAAGAAAAGAGTGAAGGATAACATGCGTTTACATGATAAAACCAGCAAGAAAATAATCACTATTATTTTTAGCCCGACGGTTGGCGCCAAACTGTTTACCGTGAAAATGGTAACAACAATTAAATTTGTAAATGGGATTCTAAAAATAGGTGATCTATTCTCAAACTAGTTGTTAGGGAAGTTGATGCTAAAAATGTTAAGTATAACGATAAAATGCGGGCTAATATCGAGGCAGTAAGCAAACCGAAGGGGCCTATTGCTCGAGCATGGGGCAGATCGATGGAGGCCTCGGGGCCGAGGCTTGAGCCGGGATCGTGCAATTGGGGACAGTCGGGGAAGGGATAACAAGCGAAGATACGATTAAGTAAGGCTCCTTGTGGCCATAGCATAGCTAGACGGGCATAGAACAAATAAGAAAATAACGATTGCGAGGTGACCTCGGGCCAGTGAGAACAAATGGTTTAGAAGAAAAGAGAGAGAGAGAGAGGGAGAGATATTATTTCACTTATGGAGAAATGGAGGATAAGGCAACCCTGTACAAGGAAGGGCGAGTCCCCTTTATATAGGAGGGGAGTCTCGATTACAAGTACATGGAGAATAAATGCAAAGTACGGTGATGGGATGGATTGACATGATGCCACAACATAGGCTCTAGATAGGCCGGTTCTGTTAGATATAGCCGTGTGCCTAGGGGGTTTCTTCCTGTATCCTGGCTTCGTCCTTTGCTTTCGCTGAGTTGGGTTTCAACAAACCCCGAAGTTGAGAGTTCGATCGCGATCTCCTACTCTCGAGACCCCGGGATATACTTCCAAAGTGTCTAAACAATAAGACATCGAGCCTTCTGATTTTGCTGTATACAAATGGGTACCTATTCTTCACTATAACCTTGTTCAACTTCTTATAATCAATACACATTCGCATAGAAGCATATTTTTTCATAAAAAAATTAGAGGACCCCATGATGAAACAATCCACCACATGAAACCCTTATGATGCAGCTCCTGATGCTATTCCTTTAATTTGTTAAACTTTGCTGGTGCCATATGATATATTGGAATAGAAATGTCCTGAGTTCTTAGTAACAAGTCAATACCAAAACTAATATCTCTATCGGGCGGCATGCTTGGAAGATCTGCTGGGAATACATCTAGGAAGTCTCATACTACCGAAACTAACAGAACGGTAGGAGTATCAGCAATGGCATCTCTCACAAAGGAAGACATTTTTCACACCCTTTCTCAACCATTCACTACGCCTTAAAAAGGACACAATTCTACTAGGAATATAATCCAATGTACCCATCCACTCCAACCACGGCAACCGTAGCATATCCAGTGTCACAGTCTTGGCGTTCCAATATGGAATAACATGATAGGGAGACAACCAATCCATGACCAATATCACGTCAAAGTCTACTATATTGAGTAATAATAGATCAACTCTGGTCTAATACCTACCAAGAGTGACTAAACATGACTAATAAACGCGATCTACAACAATAGAATCTGCTACATACGTGGACACATATACATAAGCTCTCAAGGATTCATGAGATATATCAAAATATAGAGAAAAATGAGATGAAACATATGAGTAAGTGGAGCCTAGATCAAGTAAAACTGAGGCATCCCCATGACAGACCAGAATAATACCTATGATGATTGCGTTTGAGATGACCGACTCTGTCCTACTCAGAAAATCATTGAATCTGTCTAGGCCTCCATCTCTAGGGAGATCTCGACCTGTTTGACCTCCACCCCTAGCTGGTGGGGTAGGTGGAGCAGTAATTGGAGCAGCAACTAGAGCTAGAGAACCCCATGGACCCTATGGAATACGTAGAGAATGTGTAGTCTACAGGGGTGTACCCCTCCCGAGTCTTGGATAGTCCCTCACCATATGTATGTTATCACCACACTCAAAATGAGATCTCCGTGGGCGTGGCTACTGAAATTGACCCTAGACTAGTCGGCTAGACTGACCATAAAAGGCACCCCATGCAGGAGGTGCACTAGATAGTGGTTGAGCAAAATGGGCAACCTAAGACCTTAGAGTAGCTTCAGCACTACTAGAATCTGGAAGTACTGAATGAAATGGGTGGCTCACAAAGATTCTCCTATGACGGGTTACAACTGGTGCGCAGGCACCACAATATTTTCCAGAATCTCGAGGCCTCTTGGCCTCCGAGTCCTCTATCTCACGGCCCCGTATACCCTCCAACCTTTGTGCGATCTCTAACACTTTCTGATATGGAGTATCCATCTCAAACTCTTAAGCCATGTTGAATCTAATACCATAGTTGAGCCCCTAAATAAATATATAGACTTACTATTTAACTATAGAAACCAAGGCAGGTGCATATTTGGAAAACTCATTAAATCTGATAGCATAATATGACACTAACATAGTCCCCAGCTTCTCAAACTCTATGCGCCATGCATCACGAAAGGTCTAGGGAACAAACTCTCTCAAGAATATCTATGAAAACTAATCCCAGGTGACAGGGGTTGCATCAGTTGTCCTACCCTCCTTGTAAGCTTACCACCACCGGTACACTGCTCCTAATAGTTGAATTATGGTAAAGTGAACTCCTTCACCACCACAATACCCATGGTGGGGAGAATAAGACAACACTTCTCTGGAAAACCCTATGCATCCTTGGTAGTTGTGCCACTGAAAGTAGGAGGATCGTACTTCTTAAACTTCTCAAGTTTCCTTTGCTCCTCCTCCGATGCCTCTAGCCTAACCTAAGGCTAAATCACTGTAACAGGTTGTGCTAGCATGACTCCTTAAACCTCATCAATGTGGACCCACTACTCTAGAGTACGGGCCGCATGACTCTCAGTTCCTCCCCATCGCAAGATATAACTGGTTCAAGGGGAATTAATCTCCCATAAGTTAAAGTACAGAACATGCTCCAGAACTGTGTAAGGGTCTTGGGTGCCTATCCCGCAATTGGAGCTACTGGTTGCTCCTCATTCATTGCTCGGGCAGGTGCTCTAGCTGCAACATGTGCCCATCCTCAGCTCCGACCTTATGCGGCTCTGGCATGGGCACTGGTGTCTGATTATCGAATCCAATAGTATGTGTCCTCATCATCTCTGAGAGAATAGAAAGACAAAGATTATGATTTTGAAGCAAACAATTCGCACAATAAGAATCCAAAGAAATGGAATTTTCTAACTGTTCTATAGCCTCTAAATGATAAGTACATATGTCTCTAATATAAATCCGCAAGACTCTACTAAGCTAGCTTAGGACTTGTAACACTTATAAAGATATAGATCTGATACCAACTTGTCATGACACCAAATTCTCGCCGTAAGATGTCGTGATGGCACCTAGTCTCTAATACTAGGTAAGCCTAACATATAGTGAAAATAGCACAAAAAATAACATAAACATCAATTTAAACTATTAAACCATGATAATTAACCTTGAGATACAACTGACAACTAACTCCAAAAATTTGGTAGAACTAAGTCATAAGCTCTACAAGAGTGTATTAATAGTCTCGAAATACATTACTATTTAGGAACAAGAGATAAACATTAATAGAACAAAAGGTAGAAGATTACTTAGAGGCTTGCGAACATCGAGCATGTGTCCCTTGAAGTCTCCAGAGATAGCATATCAATCACTAGCGTCCAGTATGGACAAATATACCGAGATTTGCACAAAAATGTCCAGAAGCGTAGTATGAGTACACCGCAAAGGTACCTAGTACGTATCAAGCCTAACCTAGGTAGAGTATTGATGAGTCAAATTCAAGATAACTACTAGGATAGAAGAAAATTGAACAGATTATAACATAGTCTAAATATGGAAAGCGAGGAAGTAAATGACAAGTAACTGGTTCAATAATGTATGCTAACAAAATAAATTTACATACGTATCCAGTCCATCTTATCTCACCGCATGCATATCAACCCCTTTTCTTATACCACTACACGAGTATCAATATCACAATACAATAACAACTCTCACCACAAGTGACCAGATACCACAACTTTCCAAATCAACAATACCAATGTTTCCACAATAATTAACCCACGGCTCAATCACAATATGTACAATAATCTCAACAATGACAAAATGAATAAGAAATTCTCACCAAGGAAATATATCTAAAAAATCAACAACTTTAACTTCAATATGATAATAGCTTTCACAACTTCAACGATGATAATCCAACAAGAATATAATTCTTACGAAATAACAACTTCAAGTAAGAGTATGCAACAATAAAGAAGTAAGAAGACAACAAGGGAGGTAACAACTTTAACTAAAACATATGAGAGCATGTATAACAAACTAAGAGATAGAACAAGTGCTAACAACATCAAATATAGCATGTAAGAGTAGATTAACACATGTTTTGACAATTCAATTAAAGGTATAGAAAGAGTCTAAATAGTCAAAAATGGTCAAGTACCATATATAACTCATGCACACACTTGTGACCTCATGTATACGTCTTTCACATAATACAAATAGCACAATCAACCAAAAGTCAAAGTGGTAGGTTTCCCACACAATGTTAGGCTATTTACCTCAACTAGGCCAAATAAACCCTCAAAAATAGATTTTCCTCTAAATTTTTCCTACATACAACTCAAATCTAACAAAAACTGACCTAATACAATCAAATAATGCAAGGAGAACCAATTACAATACATAAAGTTATGATCTTTACACATTTTTCAAAAAGTCAACAAAAGTCAACCCTAGGCTTGTTTGGTCAAAATTCGGGTCCAAGGGTAGATTACGACTACCCATTACCCCACGAGTCTATATATGTGATTTTTTTTCAAATCCGAGTCCAAATTGATTCTCAAAACTCAAATATTCATTTTTAAAATCTTTTAAAAAAATGACCAATTTTTCTCGTTGATTTTCATAACTTTTTAAATCTAAGATATAATCATGAAATATAGTTTAAAATTGATTAGAATCACTTACAAAAAGTTTGTAGATGAAAATTCTCTCTCCAAATCGCCTTCTACTAAGTCTAGAGTTCTAAGATATGAAAAATGAGGCATAATTCCCGATTTCCAACCCTTTTGATCAGTTTTAGGTGTTGCAAGTGCGATACTAGCTTTGCAGTTGTGAAACCTTGCAATTGCAAGGAAATGACCTCTCTGTTGGAAAGAAATGATTGCAATTGCATTTACTGACACACTGAGGGGATGTCGCAATTATGACACAGACTTCACAAATGCGAAGTCTTCCCTCATCGCAAATGCGAGACATACAGTCGCAAATATGAACTAGCCCACCCAATCCCAGACTTCGCAAATGAAAACAAGGTATCACAATTGCGATAAATGAGCTTCCCCTTCAATGTTTGAAATAGAGATGTTAGTGCTTGCAGTTACGATAACTACAGCACTAACACACCATCAAGCTATTTTCAGTTCAAAACAATTCAAAAATGCGTTCGAAACTCATTCTATCCCTCAGGGTTCTAAACCAAGAATCCACAAAAGAGTATAAATATCATACAAACTATCTCACCCGATAAAAATACAAAAATAACATCTAGAACTATGAATCGAACATCAAAATGTATGAATTTAAAAAAAAAGTTCACGAACTTCTAGAATTTCAACTAAGCATCCGAATCCTATCAAATAAACTCCAAATGACACCAAATTTGGAAGACATGTAATAGAAAATATAACGGACTTATTCCAAGACCCAAAAACAAATGTTGAACTTTGATAGCAAAATTTCAACCTGCGCTCAAACTTGGGAAAACTTTTAAACCTCAAATTGCCAACTTTCGGCAAAACAACACAAATTAACCTATAGACCTCCGAATTTAATTTCGGCATGTGCCCAACTCCCACAATCAGAGGGTCCAAATCAATCTGAAATTATCTCAGAATGAAACTAAACAATACCTCAGGTCATAAAACTGCAAATGCATATGAGTGAAGCATCAAAAGGGGAAATGGGGCGCAATTACACAAAATGACAGGTCGAATCATTACAAGCCTCTATTCTTTGTTGTGATATTCTTGTGTATGTTCTGAGCTACTGGATTAGTTTGGATAATTTATTTGTACTTTTTGGCATGATTGGACGAGGTTCCGAGGGGCTTAGGTGTATTTTAGGACCTCTTGTTGTTGTTTTGAGCGCAAGTGGGTTCATAGCTTGTTTCATGATTGAAATGCATATATAGTTTTTGTTTGGAAGGTTCCAGATGAGTTTTGAGCTCTAAAACTATAGTTTTGAAATTGCTGAATTTTTTAGTGCAACAACTCCGGAAGTACCGGTTATGTTCCTAAGTTATAAGTTCCAAACTTATTTTAAAACAAAAAAATCATATCTCACTCATTTTTAAGGCCAAATTAGGCAATTCAAAAGTTAATCTTGGTAGAATACGGCAAGGATTATGTTGGCCCTATAAAAGGTGAGTTTCGAGATCATCTATCATTTTATGTAAATTGGGAAAACTCCTGCATTTTTTTACTTGTTTCACAATTTAGTCACTTTTTCTTACAAAGTTTTGGAGCTCGGGAATAAACAATTCTATAGAGGATTTTCATCACTATTTTATGGGTAAGTAATTTTCATCACTACATATATATATATACACCTAAAACATGGATTTTTAAAGTGAAAATTTTAAAGTATGGATGTTTAAAGTGAAATCTCAGAATTTGTCTAGTAGATAAGAAAGTATATTTTGGGGTTTTGAACATCGATTTGAAAAAGGATATGCAAAGTAATCACATATTTGGACTCGGAAGGTTATGGGTCATCGCGATTTGGTATTGGTTTAAAATTTTGGGAATGCGGGCTCGGATTGACTTTTGTTGACTTTTTGGGAATTCATAAAAAAATCGAAGCTTTATTGATTAGGATTGCTTCCTACCGAATTTTTTGGGTTCCTTGGATGATGTGTGACCTGAATTTGCATGATTGGAGGGCCCGAGCAAGGTTTTGACATGATTTGAGGTTGAAGACTATCCGAATAAGGTAATTGTCTTGGTTGCTTTGTTTAAGGAAAATTTTCCTAATAAATGATATTAGTTGCTACATGTGGGGATGATACACATGCGAGATGTCGAGCGTATACGTATTTTCCATGGTTATTCATGCCCTCGGTGAACTCTAGATTACTTTATTCCTTGTTTGATTGTATGCTCTACTTGTTCTATGTTTTACTTGATTGAATGACCACATGAGTACAATGATCTTTACTAGAGTTAATGTTTAGGTTAATGATAATTTATTTTGAGCATGATGAGTTATTGTCAAGATTATTGACGTACTTGATTTAGACGTAGTCACAAGTATGTTGCGAACACACATCCGTACTTTATATTCTTATGTTGTGCCTCAAATTGTTGTATGACTATGTGAATGTTTGAATCATTCTAGAGATCATGTGTAGGTTTTGACTTTCTACTTGAACGTGATACTCATTATTGTATGACGTACACACCTACATTTAGTTGTAGTCCTACACTTCGCATATGCATATACCTTAGCATGTTATCTTCCTCAGTCCATGAGTATGTGATTTGGTATCTCTTGTTCGTATACATGTGTTCTTCTATTTTCTTTCTATGAGATGGACTCGATTGAAAACACGTGAATCGTCTGTGTGAGTTATTCATGAGGTTCTTATGATTATTCTACCTGAGTTATGTCTGGTAGTGTCCCTAGCGGTAGGATTGCTAGATTATTGAGTGGCAAGATAGATATGTGATGGGTATTATATGATTGAGGATTACATTTAGATGGTTTCGATATGACAAGAAAGATTTTCTTGGGATGTGAAAGTGTAACAACTCAGCCAGTCGTTCCTTGTACTTGAGCCTCGTTCCCTATTTGATGCTTCTCATTTGCTTATATTTTGTTATGTGACTTGTGGGGATAGTTGGCTTGATTTTGATGAGGTTTTGGATTTAATTGGAACACTTAGATCGTAATGTGGAAACTTTAGTTGAAAGTGTTAACCATGTTCAACTTCAGTGTGTTTGACCTCGTATCAGATTTTTTATAGTTTTGTTATGTTCGGAAAGTGATTTTAGACTTAGGCGTATGTTCGAATATGGCTTTGGAGGTTCTATATTGATTTGGCTATAATTGGATAAATTTTAGATTTTAAAGGTTTAGAAGTGTATACGTTTGACCCATAGTTGACTATGTGGTTATCGATGCCCGTTTCGGACTCTGAGCCTTGAAGTAGGTTCGTATAGAGTTTATGACTTGTATGTGAAGTTTGGGGTCTTTTAGAGCTATTTAGGCATGTTCAATGCATGTTTGGAATTCAAAAATTTAGATTAGTTCATTAAGCTTGAATAGGTGTGCGATTCACGATTTTGATGTTGTTTTGTGTCATTTAGGGGCCTCAAGTAGACCCATGATATATTTTGGAATCGGTATGTTGGATGGGGTCCCGGGATCCTCGGGTGTGTTTCAGATGGGTTTCAAATAATTTCACTTATGTTTAGAGTTTCTGATTTTAGGTGTTCTTGTGTTCATCGCGATCGCGGAGGGTGTATCACGATCGCGGAGTGTGTTTTGGGTGTCTGGTAAATTTCCCTTCACGTTCGTAATGTCTCTATCACGTTCGCGGACCATGGATGATAGTGATCATCACATTCGCTTTCAGGGCAACGCGTTCATGTAGAGGGAGGGCTAGATGGACCACCAAACTTTTGTCCTTCATGTTCGTGGGTGGGGAACAACGTTTGCGTAGGCCCGTGGATGTGTGCATTGCATTAGCGGGGTGGGGAATAACGTTCATGTAGGCTAGTGGAGGTGTGCATCATCTTTGCGGTTGTCAAATCATGTTTGAGAAATAGGATTTTTGGCTAGTATTTGACTTGTTCTTAGCGATCACGAAGGGGACCTCTCGACAGACATACATAATTCTCTTTTGAGTTTTTTTTTAAATTTTATCATATTTTGAAATTGGGAGCTCGGTATTGGCGATTTTTGAGGGGATTTTCACCATTTGAATTAGTGTAAGTATTTTTGACTGAATTTGATATTTATTCATGATTCCAACCTTGATTTTTGAATTTGACTGATGAATCTAAATGAAGAAAATTATGGATTTTGCCAAAATATTTTTAAAATAAAAAATGGGGATTTGAATTTCGATTCTAAGTCAGATTTGGATGAAACTTGTTTTGTTGGATTCCAATTCGAATGGGTGTTCCAAATTTATGACTATTTGGGTTACAAGAGGCAGGATCATATTGGTGTCACGATCCAAGTTTTCCTTCATGAACCATCGTGACGGCACCTAGTCTCTACGACTCGGTAAGCCTAACATTTTGCGGGAAAATAAAACAAAAACTTAAAAGTTAACATCTAATAGGTAAATTTTAACAAGAAATTAAGATGCTGCTCGGGATATACAATAACTACTCTCGAAGTGTATATAAACTCTCCCAAAACTCGAAATATCGCAAGTCACAAGCTATAGAAAGAAACAGTATTTCTATACTCCAGAGTCTAATAAAAGATGAAAATACAAGAAGTGTTTGACATGGGGAAGAGTAAATAGGGACTTCGAGGTCTACAAAAGCGGTAGAGATACATTGAAGGCTGCATCTATCCCGCCTCACTAGTAATGCGGCTGATAAGCGGTACCTAGATCTGCACATGAAAGACATGTGCAAGGAAGGGCATTAGTACACCACAAGGTACCCATAAAATACCACGCCTAACGTCGGTCGAGTAGTGACGAGATCGGATCAAGGCCTTATTGGTATAAATATAATGAAATAAGACATAATGAGATGTCACAGTTAAAATAAATACGAAAATCTAACATGAATTGAATCACAGAAAGGCAACAGCTCAGAATACAGAGAAAACAACAAAGGATCTCCCGAGATACTGTCTGGTAGTCCCAAACATAAATATGCAGGGGGATCTCCCGGAATACCGTTCTGTGGTCCCTAAGTAAATATGCAGCACAGGGGGATCTCTCGAAATACCATTCCATAGTCCCAATTTAAACATTCAGCTCAACCAAAAAAATGACAGTTACAGCACATACAAAAAACCTGCAGTTTGGACTAAGTTCAAGTCAAGGAAAGTAGGTAATTTCACTAAACATGCTGCACAGAGTTTAGATAGGCAGTTAAGAGATGTAGGCACGCTATTGTAAACTAAACAGGATAGCTACATATGCTAGTGTGGTTCCAATAAGGAGAAAAGGGTTATGACTTGGTGAAAACAGAGTTTTACATCAAATAGCATGTGTACGTACTCGTCACCTCACGTACACGGCGCTCATATATCAAAAAAGTACCAAATCCTAAGGGAAGTTTCCCCACACAAGGTTTGGTAAGCCACGTACCTCGCACGTACGGAAGATTAGGATATGCCCAAAATCACCAACCAAAGCTAATGGAATTGATCGAACCCTATTCCATAGTCGCCTTCACAGAGTTTTGATACATTCCAAATATTAAGACTTAAGCCTCTATTTAGGGACTAAGTGTCCCAAACCACTCCAAAAACCAAAACAAAACCTCACGGCAAGTCACAATAGTAGAAATATGATACGAGAAAAGCAGTTAATAGGAGATCGGGGCTATAACTCTCAAAACGACCAACCGGGTCATTACATCCTCCACAGCTAAAACAGTCATTCATTCTCAAACAAGCATAGAGACATACTTGAAGTGTTGAAAAGATGAGGATAACGGCTACGCATATCCTACTCGGTCTCCTAAGTTGCCACCTCGACTAGCTGACCCCACCACTGAACCTTTAGTGATGCAATGTTCTTTGACCTCAACTTTTGAACCTTATTGTCTAAAATAGCAACTAGCTCCTCAACATAGGATAGATCTTTGTCCAACTGGACTGAGCCAAAATCCAGCACATGAGACAGATCATCTTGATACGTCCGGAGCATCGAAACATGTAATACCAGGTGGACTCCTACTAGGTTGGGGGGTAAGACAATCTCATAAGAAGCCTCCCCAACTCGCTGCAACACCTCAAAGGAACCAATAAACCTTGGGCTCAACTTGCCCTTCTTTCCGAACCTCATAACACCCTTCATAAGCGAAACTCATAGTAAGACCCGCTGACCAACCATTACAACATCACGAACCTTCCATTCCGCATAGCTCTTCTATCGGGATTGGGCTGTGCGAAGTTTATCCTGAATCACCTTAATCTTCTCCTATGCATCCTAAACCAAGTCTGTACCTAATAATCTGTCCTCACCCCGATCGAACCAACCCACTAGGGACTAAAACCGCCTACCATACTAAGCCTCATATGGTGCCATATGAATGTTGGACTGATAATTATTATTGTAGGAAAACTCTACAAGTGGCAAAAATTGTTCCTAAGAACCTCCAAACACTATCACACACGCACAAAGCATATCCTCAATAATCTAAATAGTGTTCTCGGACTACCCGTCCATATGAGGGTGAAATATTGTGCTCAACTCTACCCGAGTACCCAACTCATATTGTACAGCTCTCCAGAACTATAATGTAAACTACATACCACGATCAGAGAGGATAGATACTAGCACACCATAAAGTCTAACAATCTCGTGTACATAAGCTCGAGTCAGCTGCTCGAAAGAATAGGTAGTCATCACAGAAAGTAAATGAGTTGACTTGGTCAGCCTATCCACAATCACCCAAACTCCATCAAACTTTTGCCGAGTCCGTGGGAGTCCAAAAGCAAAAATTCATAGTGATTCGCTCCCATTTAGACTGCAGGATATCTAACTTCTAAAGCAATATATCTGGTCGTTGATGCTCATACTTCACCTGCTTTCAATTTAAACTATGGGCCACATATTCCACTATGTCCTTCTTCATTCTACACCACCAATAATGTTGCCTCAAGTCTTGATAAATCTTGGCAGCACCCGGATAAATTGAGTGTCGCAAGCTCTAAGCCTCCTGAAAAATCAGCTGATACAAACCATCCTCATTAGGCACACACAGCCTACCCTATATCCTCAATGTACCATCATCCCCAATAGTGACCTCCTTAGCATAACCGTGCTGGACCATGTCCTTAAGGACAAACATATGGGGTTTATCATACAGACGATCCCTGATACGATCATAAAGGAAAGGCCAAGGGACCAGACAAGCCAATAATTGAACCGGTTCAAAAATATCCAATCTGATAAACTGGTTGGCTAAGGCCCGAACATCCAACGCCATGGGCCTTTCTACTACTGGTAGATATGCTAAACTCCACAAACTCGCTACCCGACGACTCAAAGCATCGGTCACCACATTGGCCTTCCTAGGGTGGTACAAAATGGTGCTATCATAATCCTTAAGCAGCTCTAACCACCTCCTCCGACATAAATAAAGATCTTTTTGCTTGAACAAATACTGCAAACTTCGATGATCAGTGTCGATCTCAGAAGGGACACCATACAAATAATGCCTCCAAATCAACAAGGCATGAATAATAGCAGCTAACTGAGGATGTATTCAAAGGTGTCTTGAGCCTTTGAAAGGTCTCCTCATAGTCCTCCGTCCACCTGAATGGAGTACCCTTCTAGGTCAGCCTAGTCATAGGCATTGCAGTAGATGAGAACCCTAAACAAATCGATGGTAATACCTCGCCAAACCAAGGAAGCTCCGAATATCTATAGCTGAGGATGGTCTGGGCGAACTCTGCACCGCTTCCATCATTTTTGGATCCACTTTAATCCCTTCAGTCGACACCATGTAACCCAAAAATGCCACAGAATGCAACTAGAACTAACATTTTGAGAACTTTGCATATAATTTCTTCTCTCACAAGGTCTGAAGCACAGTCCTCAGGTGCTACTCACGATCTTCTCAACTCCAAGAGTACACCAAAAAGGTGTCTATAGAGACAATGAAAAATGAGTCAAGATAAAGCCGAAATACATTGTGCATCAAATGCACAAATGCTTCTATGAAGTTAGTCAGCCCGAATGACATCGGAAGAACTCGTAATGACCATATTGAGTACTGAAAGTATTCTTCGGGATATCTTGCTCCTGAATCTTCAACTGATGAGAACCTGAATATAAGTCAATCTTGGAAAACACTCGGGCACTTTGTAACTGATCAAATAGGTCATAGATACAAGGTAGAGGATACCGGTTATTCATAGTGACTTTGTTCAACTGGCGATAATCAATGCACAAATGCATAGAACCATTTTTTTCTTCACAAATAGAACATGAGCACGCCAAGGTGACATACTAGGTTGAATGAAGACTTTATCATGCAATTCCTGTAAATATTCCTTAACCCTTTTCAACACAGAATGGGCTATACAATAAGAAGGAATAGAGATGGGTTGAGTGCCCAAGGAAAAATCAATTGCAAAATCTATATCTCTGTTGGGCATCATGCTCGAAAGATCAGCTAGAAACATATCAGGTAAATCCTTCACTACTGGTACTGACTCAACTGTAGGGGTATCAATACTAACGTCTCTCACATAGGCGAGATACACGTCACACCCTTTCTTAACCATTTGTTGATCTATAAGAAATGAAATAACTCTACTAGGAGTGTAATCTAAGGTACCCCTCCACTCTAATTGTAGTAAGCCTTGCATAGACAGCATCAGGTCTCGGCGTGACAATTAAGAATAATATAAGGGGGTGACAACCAGTCCATGCCCAATATAACATCAAAAGCTACCATGCTGAGCAATAATAAATCGGCTTTGGTCTCAAAACTACTAAGAGTAATAAAAGAAGACGGATACACGTGGTCTACAACAAGAGAATCTCTAGGAGTAGACGCATAAACAAGGGAACTCAAAGAATCCCGAGATACACCCAAATGCGGGTCAAAATAAGAAGACACATACGAATAAGTGGAGCCTGGATCGAATAGAACTGATGCATCTCTATGATAGACTGGATAAATACTTTTAATGATAGAATCAAAAGCAATAATCTCTGTACGAGGAGGAAAGAATTAGTATATGGCCTGGTCTTTCCATGAAGAACAACCTCTACCTCCCCAACATCCACCTCGAGCGGATTGAGTAGGTGGAGTAGCAACTTGTGCTATAATCATAGCCTGGGACCTCTGTGGATCATGTTGTGGCTGAGAAGTCTATGGAGGTGCACCCCTCCTAAGTCCGGGGCAATCCTTCACCATATGGCGAGTGTTGCTTCACTCAAAACAAGCTCTAGGAGGGCGTAGTGGCTGTGGCTAAATTAGGACAGGTCTGCTGGAATGACTGCTAAAAGCACCCCGTGTGTGAGGCACTAGATACTGGAGGTCCATAATAAGGCTCTTGCAGTCTAGGAGGAACCTGAATAACAACTAACGACTAGAAGAACTGAATAAATAGGGTGACTCACATAACCCCTACCATGATGAAGTGAAGATAGGTCACAGACACCAGAATAATGGCCAGACTCCCGAGACCTCTTAGACTCTCACTCCGCCCTATCCCAAGCAAGCATGCCCTCAACTATCTAAGCTATCACACCTCCTTTTTACTATCCCGCGGAAGGGAGTATAAGAGAGTTTTTACAATTAAAGTGACAATCGAAATGAAATTATTTATATTAAATTCTGAGTCTCAACTTGGGATAATTTATGGTGTCCCAAGTCACCAGTTTAAAAACCCGAATCGAAGAAGTTGACTCTTATTTATGGTCACCGAGCACAGAAATTTGGGTATGGAATTCTGTCGCAGAGATGATGTTAGGCATTCCCGGGTTTTGTAGTTTTAGCACGGTCGCTTTGATCATACTTGGCTTAATCAAATTGTCTAATTATTCATTTTAGAACCTATGTGCATTTGCCTATTTTTGTTAAGAAATTATCTTATAACATGTTACGCGCACGTGTACCCATTTGCTTGGCGCGTCAAAAACCATGTCACGCGTATATCCCCACAATTAATAATTCTTTATTATTATTAAGAATATTTAGTCAAAGTTGCATGAATGCATACCTTTTTATTGGAAATCATGGCTATGTCACGCGAATGTGTATATAATCATGATAATAAATTCAAAACACGACTAAAGCACTCTAACGGTGTTCAATATTCTTCCTAAATTTTGAGATTATTGAGATGCCAAATTTATGAACAAGATATGACTGGGGAGTAAATAGACTGGCTAACATGATCAATTACTTGGCCAGATTCCTTATGGTTCAAAACCCACCTTATGGCCCATTCTTATTCCTTGCAAAGAAAGAAATAACTCCATTTTTTTTACCTACCCAATTAAATGCATTTATTCAAGAACCAAGACTACATACATCACAATCGAACAAAAACTAATCAAAACAATTTAAACAAAAACTAAGAGATGCTACACAGACAATAGAGAATCACAAATAAACCAACACATGCAACAAGCTATTGTAATAAAATGAATTGAGAATGAAAATTGAGAATTGGGCATTTTTTGATGAACAAAGCTGAAAATTGTAAATCAATCGGAATAACAAAGCAACTATCAGTGGGCTGAAATGCTGAAATCGCGAATCGACACTGAAAAAATTACATATTGGAGAATCACGTTGAATAATGATAGTCGAGTTAAGGCATTGATTCAGTGCATTTGAATCGATTATATAAAGAGAAATTGAGGAATTTGGTGCAGAAAGATCCACTTAGCTGCAATAGCACAAGCTCTATAATTAAGAGTGGTCAAGATCACTGGTCCATTTATTTGTTTTTTTAAAGAACGTGAATTTGGGCTTCTGATTTGATTATTTGATCGGTCCCTAATAGACTTTGGATTGGCATGAAGCAAAAGCTGGTTTGTCATTACTTGAATATATCAAATTTGTCCTAACGTAATGTGATGACCCGGCCCGTTTTCGCGTGAGTTAC
>MDKF010187338.1:0-22444 GCA_026770625.1 Nicotiana glauca | reverse complement strand
TCCATTGGAGCCATTTTAGTGAAGAAGGTAACTTCCCCAAATTTCCCTCTAGTTTCACATTATCGAATTGGAGTAGCCGCAGATTAACTATTGGATCAAATACTTCAGTGTTCAATACCAACTCATTGGTTTCTTTTGCATCATTTTGAAATTGTTCTTTGCACAACTCTTTAATGTAAGCTAATGCAGAAGTAAAAGTGGGAACTTGTTGAAAATGCTCTCTAGTAATTGCTTTCGTGCTTTTTATCTTTGATGATGGCTTCTGATACTGATTCAGGATGATCCCTTGGATGTGCTGTGTCCCCTGTTGTTTTCATGACAAATTCTTTTTGTTTAGTATAAAATGTAAGTTTAGCAGAAAACAAAAGCACAAGAAAAAAGCTGGGTGTCCTTGTAGTGTATTAAGAAAGAAAATTAATAATACAAGATGTCTGGAAGTGTTTAAGACTTAACATTAGTGCTGGGAGTGCAAATGAAATGCTTTTAATCCTGATTTACAGATTTTCTCATTTTAAGCTAGTGATTTGTCTTACAAATTGAAATAGCTGAAGGGTCTTCTTTTTGTTAATCTCTTACCACCAAAATCTGCTACATGTTATGGAACCATGGTCTAGAAGTAGACAGGACGCTAAATCTAGTATACTATATAATAAAACCATTTTACACTATCCGGTCACCTAAAGTAGCTATAACTACCTGTTCGTAAAGAGTTGGATTAGCAACGTGAAAAACAACGCAGGTTACCTCTTACAACATGTCAAAGTGTACTGATAATATAAAAGAACGTTTTCACATATAAGTTAAATCGTAAAGAAGACATACCTTCCTTCCTTGTAACACACTCAAAACATCAGCAACATCCCAAAGTCTGCTGCGATTTCCTGGATCTGAAATGCCTTGTTGTATAACAATTTGTCTTCCCATATCTCTTATCTGGTCATGCATCCACAAATCCCCACCATCAATTACCTTAATCAATGATCTAGCAGTTAAAGTGTCAAATGCAATCCTGGCTCTAAAACCGCATCCTTTCATCACATCAATTATATCTTCAGCTTTCTTTTCCAATTGATCAAGAAATAAACATGCAACATCCAGGAATATACACTTCTCTTCATCATCAAGACCATCATAACTTATTTTCAAGATGTCCTGAAGACGCAGTGAGCGAATTTGTTTTAGCTTTTCTAGAGCATCTATCCATTCCTCCTCGCTTCTTTTATCAAACAAGAAAGAACCAAAAACTTCAAGAGCCAACGGTAGCCCTCCAGTAATTGAGACAATTTGCTTGGACATATTCACAAAAGCTGGAAATGGCTCCTGTCTTCTAAATGCATGATAACTGAGTAGTTTTAGTGAGTCACTGTCACCCAATTCTCTCACCTCAAATGTCTCGTTAACGATGTCTTCTAGCAAAATTCCTCTGTTTCTAGTACTAATAACAACCCTGCTCCCTTCAAAGAACCAGTTTTTCCCTCCAATTAGTGCCTTCAGTATGTTAACATCATCATTTACATAATCTACGTCATCTAAGACAAGCAGGACGCGCTTTTCTTGAAGAAATCGTCGGAATTTTACTCTTCCTTCATGTGCATCACTAGGGGAGAAGGAGATCGGGAAAAGACCTTGTATTATTTTCTTCTGAAGGGACACAATGCCTTGTTGAGCAACTATTTCTTTAACATTCAAGATAAAAGTCCTGTGTGTAAAATGAGAAGCAAGTTTATTATAAAGAGCCTTAGAAAGAGTTGTTTTACCAACCCCTCCGATTCCATGCAACCCAATGATCTTGACACCATTGCGCTTCACATCTAACTGTCGTATGAGTTCTTCCAGACGGTAGTCAATTCCAACAAGAAATGGAGCTACAAATATTGGGGAATTGCTCAATTCTTGTAAAACTCTTTTCACCAAAGTTTGTATCAACTGTGACTCTTCACTGCAGATTTCAAACAAACATCAAAATTGTTAATTTGGAAGGTCTTCCTTTTCGTATTAAACATTTATAAGTTTAACTTCTACATACTGAGAAATTTTATACATTCAGGTCACTGAAAAATAGTAACATATAATTACATGTATTATTGGGATTAGGGTACGGAGGTTCAGGATTAGGGTAGAAAGTTAGTAAGTAGTTCATGATAGACTATAATTACGTTATTTTAGTCGATTATTACACTCTAATTTACTACACTTTAGTTGAGTTTGCGCTTTAATCGCTAGTGTTTTGCACTAACGGTGTGTTTTATGCCCTGTAGAAGTAATTCCGAGCTATATAGATGTTATGGAACGAATTCAAGTGATTTGGAACCTTGAAGTCTGAGTAAAAGCCCAAGGAATTAAGTCGGGATCGTGTCAGGGGTCAACTTTGATAGTTAAGAACAAACGAAGACTCGAGTAGGCATATTGCGCACTGTCTAGTACAATACACATACTTTTTACTTAGACCTCCATTTGGGCTCCACAATATAATGTTGGAAAGATAACTCAAAGAACTATAACTTTCATGTTTTAAGTTTTTCCAAATTCTAAACGTAACAGGGTGAAAAGTGCGTGTCAATAGCGCGGCCGCGCTCAGGCCTCGCTCGTCAGGAAGAATACTGGGCACTAGCGCGGTCACGAGCGCGACCGCGCTAGTCAAACCCGGAGAAAGTGTCCTTTTTCACAATGGAGAAGATATAATTGTTTGGGCCCAACCCTACTTGGTATATATACATGCAAAATCGGTATTTTGAAGGAGCTGGACATACTTTTGACACAAAGCCGCCGTGGAGGCCGGAATTCATCGGGCTTCATCTTTTCTTCCACCAAACTTAGTAATTTTATGTTTCTTCGTATGATTTGTTGTTTTGCTACCATGTCTATGTGGAGCTAAACTCCACGTTCTAGGGTTGTGGTTCTTTCATGACTATTGTTATTTGGATATTGAGTTTGATTACTTAGTTTATCATATTAGTTTATTTATTTAATCCTGCACTTAATTATTTGATTGTTTGATCACCAATTGAATACTAACTCGAAAGTGGGAATTCTGGATTGCATATAGGATTGAATAGAGCAAGTTCTTGAACCTGAGCATCGAAGAACGGATTCGCGGTTAGGATAGACATATACCTAATTGTCTTGCTTGGTTGATTTACAGGAATTATAAATGCGTTCTTATTGATTCTAATTTCATAGACATATAGGAGTTAGGTTAGCTTGAATAGGCGAGTAAAAACTCGACAGATTCTTATGAACAATATTAACCCTATCAACCAATAAACTAGATAGATTAGTTAGTCAATTCAATTGAAGAATACTATAGAAATATTAGATCGTTTTCATTACATTGATATCATAAAAATCTGCTATTTCTCTGTTCAAAGTTCATTATTTATATTCTTTATTTAATTAGTTTTGAATCAAATACTTCTAGTTTAATTCTTGTTTAGATAATTAAGATAGTCTAATTTAGTTAATAGTTAATCACAAGTCCTCGTGGGTTCGACATCCGACTTTTAGTCACTTTATTACTTGACGACCGCGTATACTTACGTGTGCGTTTGGCTGCAACAAGTTTTTGGCGCCGTTGCCGGGGACTTAGAAATTAACTATTTTTCTAAATTAGACTTTTACTTTTATCTTTACAAGTTTTTTTTCTTCTCTTTTTGTAAATATTTTAATTTTATAACTATTTGACTTTTCTCCTAGTGTGTTTCTAGTTCTCTCAACATGACATCTAGGATGTCTGAATTTGAATATGGGAGTAAGGGTTGGTATTGGGATGTATATTCTCGATTAAGCGAATATGCGGAATGACGTTCTTTTCTGACAATGTTGGTGAATGATTGGTCTAAGGAGAGAGATGAACTTGCACATAAGATTGATAAATTTTTGCTTGGTTGTACATAACTTGGATGCAGATCTGAGCACAAAGGTTGATGCGTGTAACGCCCAGCAAATTAATAATGAGTTGTGTGAAGCTGAAAAAAATCTTCTAGACCAAATTGAGGAGCTAAAGGAGAATACCAATCACTAGACCATGTTTTTCTTGAGGATGTCAATATTGAGAAGAGTGCTCTAAAGTCATATGAGGGAGTAGATAACATTACTTTGGGAGACTTGAGTGTGTGTAAATATGGGGATGCAAATAGTAGTAAAATTCATGAGTTAGGGCGCATTAGACCTCATTCCAATAATTTTTTCACATTGTGTTTAGATAGTAAGATTTTAATCGAGTCATCTAAACCTATGAGGGAGTCAAAGGGTGAGTATAAGAGTGTCTATATTCTTGAATTTGTTGTGCCAAAAAGCAAAAATTACATTCTTCGTCAAAAGGCCGAGAAATGCAGAGTTATAAATTTATTACTTGGCCTAGTTATATTTTTAGCCCCACCAAAGGAGCATAGACACATACTGGATGTCCTGTTAGGGGTACAATTCATAAGTTCAAGGTGGAGGCAAAAAGTGGTTCAAGTCGTGCCGCGACTTTAAATTAGCCGCTTGTTGGGAGGCAACCCGGCTTTATTGCTTTCTTTTAAAAAAAATTGTTATTTTTCTATTATCTTTGTAGTGTTGTTTTTGTTTTGTAGGATTATAAACATAGGAACCAAAGTCATTGGAAGAGTGCAAAAGCAAGTTAGATGATGAGAACTAAGTGTGGAGTGCCCACACAAAAGACCATGCTTGGGGGAAGTCTGAGTACCTCGTGAGCCACTATTGCTTCGGCCTTTGGCCTTTCAGGAAGTTTCTTGACCACCCCTATTATTATTTTGCTTTGTTTGTGCATTGGGGACACTGCACTCTTTTAAGTGTGGGGTAAAAAAATTTCTCTATATAATTAGTAGTAGGATGTTAGAAAAATACCAACTTCTTATTTTTGTTTTTGTAGTTGTGTAGTATTTTAGTAGCTATGAGAAAAAATTGAAAAATTTGGACTTTTCCCGACGATGGATCTCCTAGACAATTTTTTTGAGGGATTAAAGTCTAAACCAAAAACAATATGTCTTTTAGCTTTCTTTAGGTAGTAATAATCCCCCGTGGTTTTTCTTTGTGCCTCGGTTCTTTTCCATGGGATGTAGTTTGAACCGGGTAGTTTTTTCTTCTAGAGTAGTTTAGGGAATAAAATGGAGGAAGAAAGATGAGATAAACCTAGGCTCCCTTGACTTGTTTGATAGTAGCATATTTAGGCTTTGGCATGTGTAGTATCTTCCTTGTGATTTGAATTTATTGATGATGTCTTGCTTACTTGGATAGCATATTTTGTGGCGCCTATGTCTCATTTTCTTGACTTATATTCACTTTGTGTTTAATGCTTAATATCTCGTGACTACTTGAATACTTGCATTTGTTTGAGAGTCGGAATGGGATCGTCCTTAGTGAGTCATGTGCCATGTGTTGTATGATTTTTGTATAGTTCATGTATTGTACTTGTATCTAGAACTTGCCCGGTTTGTGAGTCGAAGCAAAATTTTAGGTGATGCTCGGTTTGAAAAATAATTTTATGCATTCTTTGATCTTTTTTAGCTTAATTGCTTACCACAAATAAAATGTATCCCTAATCAACCCTTTTGAGCCTATAGACTTTTATTTGGCACCCACATTACAGGCCTATACCCTTTTTATTCTTAACTGACATTATTTTGATCCATTTTCCTCTTAAAGCACTTTAATTGTGAGTTGAATGCTAAAAGAAGTAAGAGGGAACTAAGTGTGGGATGGCATTTGAGTGGAACCAATAAAAGGAAGAAAGGTGCACTTATTTTTTAAAATAATACACCACTAGCGGAAATTAAAAAAAAAGAATAATCTAGAAAATAAATAAATAAATAGAGATGAATATATTGTTGTCTTGTTCTTGATAGTGGGTATGAATTAATGTAGTGCTTGAAGAAGAAGGGAGCATTTTTGGGGTGATATTGTTTGTGAAAGTGAAGTGGATTGAAGAATTTATGCTTAAAGTTGATTATGTGGTGTGTTATAGTGTTTAGGAGGGTTAGTCACTATTCCTAAATATATCATACACGTCCCTTATCCTACATTACAACCATGAAAAAGACCTAATTAATTTTAGATCGAGTGAGCTACATTAGTAGAGATTTCCATTAAGGCCAAGCCTATGGTACCAACTACATGCATGTGACTTCTTTTGTGAGGGTGAGTGATTTTCTTTGATATATGTGAGCATGAGATTCGAATGTATGGATTGATTTTACTTTCTTTGCTTTGGTTGTGAGGGCACATGGTTTCACGAAGGATAGGTAACATTATTAGATTTCTCTAGGATATTGGGTGTTCGAGTCATGAGTGCATTGTGACATTTAGTCGGTTTTTTAGGCTAGGATTGTTGTGAGCATATTGTCTTTGTTTGAATATTTTTGAAGAATGACATAAGTAAAGGGAAGTGTATGATGATTGCATATGCTAGAGTTTAATTGTTGCTATCAACCATAATCATTGGTGTAGTGTGCTAGGAATATGTTAAGCGCTCACAGATAGAGTAAATTTTTGGTTGACTTGAGGACGAGCAACGTTTAAGTGTGGGGTATTGATGATAGGCTATAATTACGTATTCTAATCGATTATTACACTTCAATTTACTGCACTTTAGTTGAGTTTGTGCTTTAATCGCTAGTGTTTTGCACTAACGGTGTGTTTTATATCTTGTAGGAGTGATTCTGATCCATATAGATGTTATGGAATGAATTCAATTGATTTGGAGCTTTGATGTCTGAGTAAAAGCCCAAGGAATTAAGCCGGGATCGTGTCAGGGGTCAACTTTGATAGTTAAGAACAAACGAAGACTCGAGTAGGCATATTGCGCACTGTCTAGTAAAATACATATAGCTTTTTTTTCAGAACTCCATTTGGGCTCTACAATATATGGTTGGACAGATAACTCAAAGAGCTACAACTTTCATGTTTTACGTTTTTCCAAATTATAAACGTAACAGGGTGAAAAGTGTGCGTCAATAGCGCGGCCGCGCTCATCAGGCAGAATACTGGGCACTAGCGCGGCCACTAGTGCGGTCACGAGCGCGACCGCGCTAGTCAAACCCGAAAAAAGTGTCCTTTTTCACATTGGAGAAAGTATAATTGTTTGGGACCAACCCTACTTGGTATATATATAGATGTAAAAATGGTATTTTGAGGGAGTTGGACATACTTTTGACACAGAGCCGCCGTGGAGGCCGGAATTCATCGGGTTTCATCTTTTTTTCCACCAAACTTAGTAATTTTATGTTTCTTTGTATGATTTGTTGTTTTGCTACCATATCTATGTGGAGCTAAACTCCACGTTCTAAGGTTATGGTTCTTTCATGACTATTGTTATTTGGATATTGAGTTTGATTACTTAGTTTATCATATTGGTTTATTTATTTAATCTTGCACTTAATTATTTGATTGTTTGATCACCAATTGAATATTATCTACGAATCTTGAATTGAACTCGAAAGTTGGAATTCTGGATTGCATATAGGATTGAATAGAGCAAGTTTTTGAACCCGGGCATCGGGGAACGGGTTCGCGATTAGGATAAGCATATACCTAATTGTCTTGCTTGGTTGATTTGCAGGAATTATAAATGTGTTCTTGTTGATTCTAATTCCATAAACATATAGGAGTTAGGTTAGCTTGAATATGCAAGTATGAACTCGACAGATTCTTATGAGTAATATTAATCATGTCAACCAATGAACTAGATAGATTAGTTAGTCAATTCAATTGAAGAATACAATAGGAATGTTAGATAGCTCATAATCCTAGATCATTTTTATTACACTTATATCATAAAAATCTGCTCTTTCTCTGTTCAAAGTTCATTATTTATATTCTTTATTTAGTTAATTTAAAATCAAATACTTCTAGTTTAATTCTTGTTTAGATAATTAAGATAGTCTAATTTAGTTAATAGTTAATCACAAGTCCTCGTGGGTTCGACATCCGACTTTTAGTCACTTTATTACTTGACAACCGCGTATACTTGCGTGTGCGTTTGGCCGCAACAGTAGTCAAGTGGGATGTCTCACTTTCCTGTGGGAGAGGCATGGTGACTGTTTGGAGCACCTTATCTGCTCCTCCTTTATTATTCTCGTATTATCCTATTCTGCAATTTTTTATTACCTGTTCTTTTCTTTGCGTCGGTTATCTATTGTTTTGTTGTCGTTATTATTTCTTTTCTCCGGTATTTCCAACATGGCCTCTTCACTATTGGTTTTTTTTCCTCAAGCTTGCTTTGTTTTTTTTAAGCCGATCTATCTGAAACAGTTTCTCTACATCACATAAGGTATGGGTAACGTCTACGTACACACTACCCTTTCTAGATCCCACTTATAAGATTACACTGGGTATTTGTTATTGTTATACTGGGATTCATAAATGGTAATCTGGAAAATAACAGAGATTACTTCATACAACATGTTAAATACACTAATTGTGTAAGAATTCGTGTACTTAAGTTCTTTCCTAAAACCTTATACAAGTTAATTCAGATGTAAACGAAGATGATAGGGGTAAATGTGAATATAGTTCAGATAGTTGTTCTTTTTTCTTTTTCCCAGGTATAATCTTTTCCTTGCTTAAAAAATTTTTATTCACGAATAAAAGGGATGATTTCAACAATTATGTACAAGATAAGTGTGTGTGGTGGCAAAATAAAAAAAAAATTCAAGTGTATTTAGACTTGAATGAAGTAAAAAATGATTCCCACAAACGTTGTTCAATGTATATTATATTCACCTAAAATCTAATATTTTAATTATATACAATATAAGTTTTTGTAATGTTTCGACAAATGGCAGCCACCTTTAGCAAAAGGTGGCTTCGACCTAGTGTGTGTATGTGCGTATGGCTCAACCCTAGTCATTTCCAAAAAAAATTATTACTGTAGTGTGCGGCCAGATTGTGCGCACCTCGAATAATTCTACGGGATACTTGTCACCTCCCCACCAGCAATATGTACCAGGTAACTCTGTCAGCCAAAACTTGAATATACGAGAAGAAATCACATAATATTGTTGTCTCTGAGATTTGGAACTCATTTCCCAAATTAACTTCAAGTGAGACTAGTGTTCTTCCTCATATTATTATTATTTACTTTTCAATTATTTTGCTTTATGGTACGTAATTACTAGCATATCTCTGTTTAAGGAAAATAATAATGAGCAGTTAATTAAAAGAACACCTCTAAAATTATAGAGAGAAATTTGATTTCATAATCATCACGATTAAGCTGTTGGCTTTTTCGTTGTACGCAAAAACAAAAGAAAAGGCTACTACTTCTTCTATAGTAGGTAATTGTTCCATATTATATTGTTGAGGTATTCTTGATTTTCTTTGGCATGATACAACGGTGTCCTTGAACCATTAGGACAGCTAATAAAGTCTAACACTACTGAACAATGAAGTTGAATTAACCACCTTATTTGATTGAAAATAAATACTAAATAAAAAACCTATTAAAAGCACAAGCAAGCAATTGAAGGTGATACTAACTTATAAAGCTCTAATATACACGAGCAACTCAAAAGCTACTCATTAATCTACGCCCGTTTATATAGAACTAAAATAATAATCAAACCCTATCTAGGGCCACCACAACTTTCAAATTAAGCAAACGTATTTTATTGAGTTAAGATTCTGGCTATACAATATAATATTTGTAAAGTAGGCCAAGTTTAAATATAATATCTGCATGGGAACATTGTAGTTTCAACTTCCAGGTCAGTCGGATCTATAGTCGAATTTACAAGCTAGTTAGAGATTGTGATGTAGGGATTATTTACTTTAAGAATTATTTTGTCATTTGTTACTCCTATCAATGTATTACTCATATACATATTTCTGCGTAACTTCTACGAGTCATTACATAGTCTTGACTATGGTGTTCGTAAAAATCCGAAAAATCGAACCAAACTGACCCCAAAAAAATCGATACTTTTTAGATTTGACTTGGTTTTGCTTTTAAATTTTAAAAACCAATCAAATTTGGTTTGGTTTTGATTTTAATCAAAAAATAACCGAAAAAATTGAACCAAATCGAGTATAGAAGTAGCTATTTAAATTTATTATTACCAGTATATATACGTATATTTTTATATAAAGTTTCTTTTATGATACATATTAGTTGTTTGTATTTTTAGTGTAGTTCTTTGCTATTATAATAATCTAATTTTTTTCTTTTATATTCTAATTTAATTAGTATTTTCTACAAGAATTTATTTTATGTTAAAAATTTATCAATTTTTAATTGAGTAAATAAGTTTTTCATCACTATTTGATTCAATCATCATCAATATATCTTAGTAAATGTTAGATTAATCAAGAGCAATTGGTTTGATAGTATTAAGTTAAAATGTAATTGCCGGAATATGTATTTGATAGTATATGTCTCATATTTAAGAAAAACACTAATAAAGAACCGGAAAAAACCAGAAAATCAACAAAAACCGAATCAATAAAAAATCGACTAAATTGGTTTGGTTTGATTTTAATATTTGAAGAACTAACTTAATTACTTGGTTTGATTTCTTTTTTTTTTTTTTTTGAGAAAAATCAGTTCAAACCGAACCATGAACACCCTTCATGAACAGCGCGAATCTGTATGGAGGGCATGGATTTACTTGAACACTTCCGTAGATCATATATAGCAATATTATACTTTTCTAAAAGTACTTAAATATAAATGTGCACTCAAAGTTCAAAAATTCTTATGTGCCATAACTAGTGAATGCACCTTCATAGGTGAGAAGGTATTAGGTTTATTTCTCAAACTTTCTTTTCTAGGAGAATTGGGTCCACCTTTAGGGAATAATCATGTTCCTTCTTGCATTTTAATACAACAACAACAACAACAACAACCCAGTATAATCCCACAAGTGGGGTCTGGGAAGGGTAATATGTACGCAGACCTTACCCCTACCCCGGGGGGCAGAGAGGCTGTTTCCAGGAGACCCTCGGCTCAAGACATCAACAAGAAACGATACGTTAGTACTATTAATAGACTCATACTAAGATTAACATAAAATACACAACATAACGCAAAATAACAAAACAGCAGAAATATAAGAAATATAAGAAATATAAGAAATACGAAATAGATATAAGTTATACTAATATCCAACAGATAACTCCCTGTATCATTAGCTATCTTAATTCTTGTAAGTTATACACAACATAGTCCTTCTTGCATTTTAATCAAGTTCTTAATTCTTTTTTTTTCTTTCTTTGTTTTGGTTTAATATCCTTTCAACATTTCCAAGAGTGGCAAAATGCTATTCTCCTTTTGTCACCGTAAAATTTGTATAATTAAATCAAATGTTTGTATTAAAACGAAAGCAGTGGAAGATAGCATATAGTCAAAAGGCTCAATTAATTTATATTATATAAGCAGTGGAAGATAGCATATATAAGTACCTTAAACCTATAATTTCTGAAAAACATAATTTTGATTATATAATTTCTAAAGTGTAATAGGTCCAATAATAAGAATCTAAAGGTCTAATCTTTCAAATTTAAATCCTACATCCATCTCTTCGTGATAGTACAACCTATCTTCTTGATATCCTACAACCTCCCCCAGGTATGGCCAAACCAACACTATCTAATAAGTTACCTGCTGATTTTTTTCTGAATTACAACCGACCAAATATTGTACTCCCTGCCGACCTACATATTTATGTTGCACTATTTGACTGGAACGAAGTGTAAAAAAGACGATATTTTGAAATTTATGTCTAACTCAGATCTTAAGCATTTGTGTGGCTATAAATAATTTCATTAAGGTAAAATAAAAATATCAAAGTTAAGTTGCTTCTAAATATAGAAAGATGACTTTCTTTTGGTACATAATAAAAGTAACTATGATTATTTTTGTTAGTGCGAGTTAACAAAATGACTTGCTTAAAATAGCCATGCATAAATTCTTGCATAACTCTAACCGAATTTTAGTTATGAGGAAAAGAAGTGAAAATAGTACGCGCTAGCCAGTTTTCAGATTGTAATTGAAAAATAATCAGTGTTTGCAAATTCATTAATAAACAGTCACTGTTTTGCTGAAACATGGAAAATTCTAACATAATATGTCGGATTACGGAGCTCCTGCGAATAAACTTCCGGCATATTATATTGGAACTTTAGCACACGAAAGTATGCTGGATTATGGAGCTCCTGTGTATAAAACTTTCAGCATATTATGTTGGAACTCAACAATATTATAAAATCTCAACACATTGTGCAGGAATCTTATATGTAAAAAATGTGAACTCGAGCCTATTATGCTGAAAATTTACTGGATTTTTAAGGATATTTTTTGTTAAGATTTTATCTTTATATGAAAAAGTGGCTAAATTTCTTTACTATTGAAACTATGGCTATTTTTCAATTACCAGTTATAAATATGGTTATTTCTGATTTTTTTTTCCCGAAAAGAAATATTTTGAACCAACATTATTATTTTGAAGCGCAAAAATTAAACAAATTACTAGTATCATTTTAATAATTCTGAATTTTTGTGGATATCATAATCTCCTTATCAATCAACCAACGATCCTAGTGTTGTCAAGTGTCTATCCTAGAGCAACCGTCGATGGTTGATTTTGCACCAAATCCAGACGTTAGGATTGCCAATATTCATGGTGAATTATTTAATTTGTACCAAATCACATGTCTGGGGTAAAGTAATATATTTAATTTGTAACTTGATTCCAAATGGTTAGAGAGAAGATAGAAAGAGAGAGAAATTAATATTACCGATTATAATAAACCCAGCCGGAGATTCCACCAACTCTTTCCATAGCATTTCTCCATCTCACCGCCTTTTCCACTCCAAACCTTCCTTCTAAACTCTCGAAATCATGTAGAAACGGTCCTCTCTGTCTTCGCACATCCGACGGGTCAACCCGGTAGAACACGGGCAAAACGAGTTTACCCAACTCACAAATCGTGGCTAATTCCTCAAGACACCATCTCGACGAAGCATAATTGGGTGAAATAATAGCAATAGCTGCAGCTGAATCGTTGATTGCATCCATAAGACCTGGAGCGATCTCGTCGCCCTGAGTTAACCCGTTTGTGTCACGAAAAACTCGGACGCCTTTTGAGTATAAGGCATCGTACAAATTTTTAGTGATGTTTTCGCGAGTATCTTCGCCTCTGAAACTCAAGAACACGTCGTAATTTAGCCTTAGCGATGGGAGTGAAGTTGTTGTGACCTGCTCTATTTCCTCCATTGATTCAGTAGTGTCAAAATGCTTTCTGCTTTCAGTGCATACGCATTGAATATGTACCAGTAAGCAGGCAGTGGAAAAGGGTTATAAAAGGAATTTCATTGTATTTTCTGTTTCTTTTTCCCTTTTTGTTTTGGTAGATTTTTCACTTCAAATGAAGAGAGACAAGAAAAGAATCACATGGTAACTTTTGTGTCCGTGAAGGACGATGAAGAATTGAAGATAACGGATGGTATTCAAAGATAGTAGAGTTCCAACATAAAATACTGGAAATTTATACGCAGTAATTTTATAATCCAGCATATCATGCTGAAACATTTCGTAAGGCGATAAAATAATAACTACTTTTCAATAACTTTACAAATACTAACTATTTTTTATTACCAATTCGAAAACTGATTAGGCCGTATTATTTTCACATAATATTAAAGCATAGTCGAGACTTAAAAAAAATTAACCTTCTTGATGAATTTGAACATGTAGTATCTGAATTTAACTCGAAGGATGTAAAATAAATCAAAATTGGATAATTTCGGCTACATATTTAGACAATTTAGACCCTTTCCCTCTTAAAATTTTTTTTTTGAGTTAGACCATGTCAACTCCTCGTACATGAACTGAAATGTAGAAGCAATTAAAAAAAATGGTGGTACAACAGCTTAGGGCAACATCAAAGAGCAGTTATCAATTGGAACAGAATTAAGATTTCTTATTTTTTAGAACTTGTTGGTTTATTTTACTCTATTTTGATGGTGTAATTGGTAAGTCGTGGTCGTCGAGCGGGGACCACAATTTTTAGCATGAGATGATGTGTTTAAAGTAAAAAGTTGACCATTCTACTTTGGAATCTGAGAATAGTACTACTTTAATCTTTAACGCATACGTGAACACAGTTGCATGCAACAGTAGATTTTTCCGTCAACTTCGTGCTATACTTGTTTGGCGAAATGCCTCCTAGCCACTCAAACTTGTGGCGCTTTTAAATGTCAATTTATAAATTTTATTTTTTTCTATTTAAATACTCAAACTTTTGAAACCTATAACTAATAAATACAATTGTTCCTTGACTCTAGGCGCGTGTATTACACATTTGCTAACATGTCCATCCAATCAGCAAATGATTAATGAGACCGGCACAAGCGCCAAATTAAACCTAATCCATTGGGATCCCCTCTTCTTTTCGTCTCTTTTCCTTTCTCTAACCATCCCTCCCCTCTTAAACCTAGGTTTAGGAAAGGCTGATTAACCTGATTAACCAATATCCTCCTTCCAAAAAATCTTAATCACTCCAAAACCAAACGATTGGGGGAAGGCAGTGGTGGAAGAAGCTTTAGTCACGAAATTAGAAAATCGTTTTGTTTTAATGGGTCTAATTGGAGAAAAGCTAGATGCAGTGGCAGTGAAAAAAGAAGAAGAGCGTGATGAAGAAGAAAAAGGGTCAAGTAACTTGAAAGTTGTCCAAGTCGGAGAAGAAAGTGAAGGTAATTTTGCAAGTGTTAAGCTATGCAGAGATGTCATGGTTGCCGTTTTTAGTCTTCACTTCCACTTTATCAGAATTCGTGTGCACTACTATAGAGATGATTTTGTGTGGAGTTGGTAGCTTCTAGCTAGGCAAGGATTTCTAACTAGACCAAAATATGACCATCCATATCCTTTTTTCCTGGCTTAGAAAAATTTTAAGTCCAATTGTGTAAAACAAGTTTGAGCCTGTTTCATGCTAAGTTCTCATTCCGTGACGATAACAGTCTTTCCTTCTGTTAATCTTTACGGGTAAACTTTAACATAATCGTTGGTTATTTCATCAGTAACAACAAATTTAGGCAGAAGAAGTACAAGAAATTAGTTTTGCTTTGTCGCATTGTAAAAACTGAAGTTTTGGTGGTAGAAACTCCACAATGACAAAATACAGGACTTTGATACATTATCATAATCTGGAAAAAGAAAGAAAAAAAATTAAAGAAAGCTTCAGATTTTAAGAAATAGGAGAAATGAAGCTTCAAATGCATACAATAGAGGGATAATGTGTAAAGAATAAGACCTCACTTAAATATGAGCTATTTTTTATCGTTGGGAATTGGGAAGAGGGTCTCTCACGCTCCTAAAAGTCGTGACATTCACGCAGGGGCTGACTAGGACCAACTGACGCCACATGGGATGGGTCAATGGTCAATTGTGTTTATTAGTTATAGGTTTCAGAAGTTTGAGTGTTTGAATGGGAAAGAGCAAAGTTTATATATCGGCATTTAAAAGAGCCACAAGTTTGAGTGGTCAGGAGACCATTTCGCCTACTTATTTTTGGCCCACAACTTCTACAAACAACCTCTCTATCTCAGGGTAGGGGTAAGGTCTGCGTACACACTATCTTTTCCAGACCCCACTAAGTGGGATTATACTGAGTTATTGTTGTTAAATTCTGCAATATCTAAAATTTGATTACTAATGGATTGGTGAAGAGAAATGGTAAACATGAATAATGTACTCTCTTTATAGCAACAACAACAACAAATCCAATAGTTTCTCACAAGTAGGGTTTGGGGAGGGTAAGATGTATGTCACCTTACCCCTACTCCTAGAAGGACAGAGATGTTGTTTCTGACAGACACCCGACTAGAAAATGACTGGAAAAAAAAAGGTAATTGTAACAAGTAGGAATAAACAGCAAGATGAAAAAATATTGAATCCAAGAATACAGTCAAACTTAGGTAGTAATAGTCATCTATGAATAAAAGATATCATATTAACATTAATGTTAGCGAACTGAGTAAGACAAGATAAACGCTCGACTACCTAATAACCTTCTACCCTAATCTTTGACCTTCACACCCTCTTGTCTAGGGTCATGTCCTCAGTCAACTCCAGTTGCGCCATGTCCCGCATAATAACCTCTTCCCAACACTTCTTATGCCTACCTCTACCCGTCCTTCTACCCACCGAGGCTAGCCGCTCGCACCTTCTAATCGGGGCTTCTATACTTCTCCTCTTAACATGTCCTACCCATCTCAACGTTACCTCCCGCATCTTATCCTCCACATCGGTCACTCCTACCCTTTTCCTAATAACTTCATTCCTAATCTTATCTAACCGGGTATACCCGCATATCCACTCCAACATCCTCCTCTTTGTTGGGATATAAATAATAATCCCTCCTAGGAATAATATCAACGGCAAATAATACTAACACAAGAGAGTAACAACGACACCAACTCTTTTAATGGGGTAAAATACAATACCCGAGCGGAGCAATATTATCACTATAATATTACAATTCAGTAGTGTCAAGAGACTCTACAACTTTGAAAGAAATAACACTCTTTATTTAAAAAAATACCTCACTATAATATTACTACTACTCACTAGTTATCTCACAGATAACAATCTGTGAATTACTCTCGCTGCTTTCTGCTTCTCTCGTTATTTGGGTGTGTTTGAGATGAAACTAAATACTTCTATTTATAGGAGAATCCACCGCACCTCTAACCAATCAAATATTGGAATCTTCAATCAAAAAATCAACTTTAGAAAAATTGTTTTTCCACCGCCTAAGCCATAAGTTTCGGCAATCATCTCCTTTTCGTTTCTTTCCTTTATTTTCTTTATTATGGCTCCTACAAATCTCTCCCTTAATTTTGATTTTTCTTCTTCATTCCAAATCTTGATCTCAATCTTCGAAAATCTTCAAACTTGGGTGGCTTTGTAAAAATTTCTGCAACTTGATCATGAGATTTCACATATTTGAGCTAGACTTCCTTCTTGGCAATGCACTCTCTGATGAAGTGATACCTGTCACACCTCTTTTTTCCTACCTCCGGAAGGGTATAAGGGAGTACCTTGTATCTATATATTTTCTTCAATCATGATACACTGGATTCTTGGCAAGTGCTTATGGAGATTTGTTATCAATACAAATCTCAGTAGCCTCAATTTGTGGCAAATTGAGCTCCTTCAATAATCTTCTTAGCCAAATAGCATGACAGGTACATGATGTTGCTGATATATATTCCGTTTCACAAGTCGAGAGAGTAACTATGGGATGTTTCTTTGAACTCCAAGAAATAACAGAATCACCAAAGAAAAATACAAAGCCAGATGTGCCTTTTCTATTATCAATATCTCCCGCATAATCACTATCACAAAATCCCATAAGGATGAAGTCATTAGAATAAGAATAAAATAACCCAAAGTCAAGCGTACCTTTTAGGTAACGAAGAATTCTTATAGCGACTTTCAAATGAGTGGAGGTAAGAGCTTCCATGAAGCGGCTTACTATTCCAACGGCAAAGAGTATATCTGGACTGGTACAAGTCAAGTACCTCAAACTTCCCACAAGGCTTTTGAAAAATATGGGATCCACTTTTTCTCTTTTATCAAACTTGGACAATTTTGTCCCACTCTCCATCAGTGTATTCACGGGGTTGCAATCGAGCATGTTGAACTTCTTCAATATCTATTTTGTATAGCTTTCTTGAGAGATAAAAATTCCATCCTCCATCTGCTTCACTTCTAGGCCCAGGTAGCATGACATGAGCCCTACGTCTGTCATCTTGAACTCACAGGACATATCTTTCTTGAAAGCTTTAAACAAACTTGGGTTATTACCCGTGAAAATAAGATCATCAACATAAAGATAAATAAGTAAGATATCTCCATTAGTGTGAACTTTAAGGTAAATAGCATATTCATGGAGACAACGAGTAAACCCATTGTGTTGAAAATACTTATCGATGCAACTGTTCTATGTTTGTGAGGCTTGCTTTAATCCATATAAAGATTTCTTCAATCGCAACACTGGAATATCTTTTCAAATGCAGCAAGCAGGCACCCACCTGGAAAACAAGGGAAGTACAATCCAAATTTTAGCCTTTAAATTTTAATATCTGATAACATGATACACCCAGTCAACAGACTGGGGCAGAAAATTTTCTTTGTTTGTCTATTTTGTTGCAATCAGGCACCCACCTGGAGAACAAGGGAATACTTTTTCAAGCATCGCAAGCAGGAGCCCACCTGAAGAATAAGGGAATACTTTTTCAAGCATCACAAGCAGGAGCCCACCTGACTTGACATCTAGTTGATGGATCTTACACTTCATTTGTGCTGCCATAGAGATCAACAAATGAATAGTCTCCATGCGAGCAACGGGTGCATAGACTTCTTCATAGTCAATGACTTGCCTTTGCATGTAGCCTTTAGCCACAAGTCGTGCCTTGTATTTCTTCACATCTCCATCAGCATTGTTCTTTATTTTGTATACCTATTTCACTCCAATTGCTCGATGACCCTTGGAAAGAGTTGTTAACTCCCAAGTGTTGTTCTTCTCTATTGACTAAATCTCCTCCTCCATGGCTTATATCCACTTTTTGTTTGTAACAGCTTCACCAAAGTTCATTGGTTCACTGTCAGCAAAGAGACAACATAAAAAATCAAAATTAGTAACTTCTTCTGTGTCCTCATAGAGATCTTAAATACTCTTTGTCCTTTGCGGATGTTCATTTGAACTTTCTTGAGAAGAGGGAGATGCAACATTGGTTGGAGAAGGAGGTGGAGTTGTATCCTGCACAGGTTCCACAGTCTCTGGTTCTTCTTCATCACCAAAATATGGAAGAAAATCATATGAAGTTTCTTCGTGAGCTTACCAATCCCATGCCAATTCTTTATCAAATTCAACATCGCGACTTACCGCTACCTTACCGCTACCTTACCGCTACTTGGGTTGTATAGCTTGTAGCCTTTTAAACTCGTATCATAGCCAACAAGCACATGCTTGACACTTCAATCGTCAAGATTTGCTCTCTCTTGATATGGCACATGAGCATAAGCTATGCTCCCAAAGATTCTCAAGTGCTTGACACTTGGATTTCTTCCACTCCATGCTTTTTGAGGGGTTTGATCTCTAACATTTCTTGTTGGAGACCTGTTATTCAAATAAATTGCACAAGAAACAACTTCAGTCCAAAATTCCTTGGGCATACTTTTAGCTTTCAACATACATCTAGCCATATTAAGAATCGTTTGATTCTTTCTCTCTGCAACACCATTTTGTTGAGGTGAATAAGGTACCGTTAGAGGACGATGAATTCCATGAGACTGACAAAAGTCATTAAATTCGTTTGAAGTGAATTCGCCTCCTTTATCAGACCTTAAAGCTTTAATTTCATAGCCACTTTCTTTCTCCACATGAAATTTGAAATTTTTAAAAGCAGCAAAAGCTTCAGATTTTTTATTCAAGAAATAAACCTAAGTCTTTCTACTAGGTCATCAATGAAAAGCAGAAAGTATCAACTTTTACCAAAAGAAAGTTGATTGATTGGTCCACACACATCAGTATGAACGAGCTGGAGCGACTTGGTTGATCTTGACATGGTCTCCTTCGCAAAATTCCTCCTTGCATGTTTTCCAAGAAGACAAACTTCACACAATTGATTGGGATGGTTGATTAATGGTATCACATGCACCATGTTCTTTTCTCCCATTGATTTGAGTGCTTCAAAAGTTAAGTGCCCAAATCGCATGTGCCAACACCATGATTCATCTTGCACATTAGACTTCAAACACTTTGCATCAATTGTTTTAAGATTCAGAGAAAACAATCTATTCTTTACCATATGCACTTTAGAAATTAGAATTCCACTTGAATCTCTAAGCCAAAGATGCATATTTTTCATGTGGATGTCATATTCCTTTTGAAGAAGTTGGCCCAAACTCAAAATATTACTTTTTAATTTTGGAACATAATAAACATCTTGAATTAATTTGTGACTACCATCTTTACATGAGATCAAAATTGTACATATCCCTTCGATTTGAACCTTTGAGGTATCTCCAAAAGGCTCATTACCTCTCACCGTTTTATTGATCTCCACAAACTTCTCTTTGCATCCACTCATGTGATTGCTTGCTCCGTTGTCCAAATACCACGAGCTACAGTCATCTCTGTCTTCTTCCTTGAGTGTCATCAACAACGTTGACTCATCCTCTTCTTTCTTGTCGTCAACAAGGTTAACTTTTTCTTCAACATTGATACGACATTTCCAAGAGTAATGACCAAATTTATGATAATTATAATACTCAATTTTTTATTTGTCATTCATTTGTCCATTATTTTCTTGGTAGTATCCACATCCTCTTCCTCCTCTTTGTCCACGACCACGACCTCTAAATGTTTGGTGGATTTTAACTTTAGTGTTGAAGTTGTTACCATTACTTCTTCCTCTTCCATGACCTCCTCGGCCTCGGACTCGGCCTCTCTCGTTTACTCGATAGCTTGTTTTACCTCCATAATCCTTGAAGGATGCCTGAGTTTTAAGAAGTTGCTCCAATGGCACTTCTTGTCTCCTTTTGATCTTTTCTTCATGGGCCTGTAAAGAACCTTCCAATTGCTCCACCATCATAGAGTCTAAATCTTCAGACTCCTCAATAGCACACACCATAAAATCAAATTTAGGTGTTAAAGTGCGAAGGATCTTTTCTACCACACGGACATCTTCTATGTTCTCCCCGTATCTTCTTAGTTGATTTATAACAGCCTTCACTTTTGAAAAATAATCCGAGATGCATTTGGATTCTTTCATTTTTAAAACTTCAAAATCAGTCATTAGAGTTTGGATTTTTACCTTTTTCACTTTGCCAATTCCTTGAAGAGAATTTTGTAAAATCCCCCAAGCTTCCTTTGAGGTGGTTGCATCTGTCACCTTCTCAAACATGGCATCATCCAAACATTGGTGGATGAGCGTGAGGGCTTGTTGATCCTTCTTCCTTGTCTTTGCCAAGACCTCTTTTTTTATTTTGAGGTAGAGCTTCCTCACCGGGTTTTGCATACCCTCTGTCTATGATTTCCCATACATCCTGAGAGCCAAGAAATGGCTTTCATACGTAGACACCATTTCTCATAATTATCTTTTGTGAGACGGGGGTACTGAAAAGATAGCGGACCATTATTTGCTATGGCTCTGATACCACATTGTTGGGATATAAATAATAATCCCGCCTAGGAATAATATCAACGATAAATAATAATAATAATACAAGAAAGTAACAACAACACCAACTCTTTTAATGGGGTAAAACACAATACCCGAGCGGAGCAATATTATCACTATAATATTACAATTCAGTAGTGTCAAGAGGCTACTACAACTTTGAAAGAAATAACACTCTTTATTTAAAAAATACCTCACTATAATATTACTACCACTGGATTACTCTCGCTGCTTTCTGCTTCTGTCATTATTTGGATGTGTTTGAGACGAAACTAAATACTTCTATTTATAGAAGAAGCCACCGCACCTCTGGCCAATCAAAGATTGGAATCTTCCATCAGAAAAATCAACGCCGTAAGTTTTGGCAACCATCTTCTTTTCGTTTCTTTCCCTTATTTTCTTTATTATGGGTCCTACACTCTCAACCACTTTGTCTAAAAATAATATTTTTTTTAGTATTTATCGCGCCCAACTATGACTTATAAAAGGATAATGCGGTCGTTGCAAATATAATCCGGTTTACAAGTCCGGAGTCGAATCCCATAGAGAACTAAGATTTAGCTACATCTGTTCACTATCACCAAGAAGACAAGCTTGAACAATTCCTAACTTATAGATATTTAGATTCTTGTGTTTAACTAATTAACTAACAAATTAAACTACTAAATTAACAACTAAATATACTAAGGGTTAGAGACAAGATTAAGGAGGTCTAGAGTTATGATTTCCCCAATTGTCGGAATCCTTCCCGCTATGTCTTCTATAATTTCGCCTAAGTATTCTCTACCAATCATGAGCACTCTTATTACCGTAAATCTCTCTCGAATAATTACGATAATTTACTAGACGCACTCTCCTGAGCTACGCTAGCTGGTTTTTAATACAGCTCACTTCAGATCGCACCCAAGGCTTTGTTATCCCTAATCCCACCTTTAAACCCTCGGTTATTAATCCCTCATATACTCTGGGAGTGGTGTTATTCAACAATTACCTAAATATGTACTCTCTCTCGAGTTATGCATACTAAATAAGCAGATCGAATTGAGAGCTCTTCAATTAACTAGAATATAAATGTAGTTGAACAAATAGAGAAAAGCTATGGCTCAATTATATAAAAACATAATAAGAATTTATCCTACGAAAGGTTCTATCAAAACTCTAGATAACAAATTAGCTATTCATAATAGTGTTGATACCCAATTTTTCCCTATATATTTTCTATATATACTCAAATACTTTCAAAATAGTATATGTATGCAT
>MU736872.1:111691-123692 GCA_026770625.1 Nicotiana glauca | reverse complement strand
TTATATAAAACTATCGAATTCATACCCCCCCCCCCCACCCCTGTCTCACCATCTCAAGCACAAACCTTAATCTCTCATCAACTTCCGTCGTTGCTGCCGGCCGGAAATCGTCTCCGCCGGCGGCCTACCACCAAACATCCTGAAAATTACAGCCTAGATTCCTCACTTCCTCCTCTTTCAGAATTCCAACCCCACATGCCTCGAATCCTAGCCTATCTCCTCGAACAGTATCATTTCCTTCGCCGGAACCCTACCGCAGGCGAACGCCACCACCTCCAAACCACCCCAAAATTACACCACCAGTTCCCCTTGTTTCCCTCTTTCCAACCCTGCCCTTGGTTTCCCTCAAATCAATGCTGAATCCTTCGAATATCTATTTAAAGTTTTTCCGGCCATGACTCAAAGTATCCCAAACACCACCAAATTTACACCCTAGAACCGCCTTAATCTCTTCTACCCAACCCCCATACCCATTCGCTTCAAATCTGCCTGGAACTGCTCGAATAACAATTTTAAATTTTTCCGGCCAAGAACCCTAATTCAAATCTTTGTGATTTCGGACCGTAAAATCCATAATCATATGTTTTCTTTTGAAAACACACGATTAGGGATGTTACGTGTCAGGAATCTTGGAGGATTCAAATGCTAATGGCCGGCCGGAGTTTTTCTTTGCATCTGTTAGTTTTTCTTTATTTTTATTCTATTATTTTTGCTTGTAGTAACGTTTTGTTCTATTTTTTGGCACTAATCTAATAATCTGAAAATCCACAAAAAAAATATTTAATTCTGTTTTACCCGATTTTAGTTAGATATAATTTGTTGACTAGTTTAAGCTCATTAATTAGATTAATTTTGTTTAATTGAGTGTTGCTTCAATGGACAGATAGGTAATAATGAATTAACAAGCTCATTTATTCTGGTTCGATTTAATTAGTGAGTGATTCAAATATTAAATGATCCAATTAGTTATTAGTTTAATTAGGGTTTGTTTGCCTGTGATTTGATTTTGTGATATAGATTTATTTTGTTTAAATTTTTGTTGTTAATTTGTAGCTAACATTTTAGGTCTGGGTTTTCAAAATATGATTAGGATATTTGTGTTGTTTAATCTTGATAACAGATTAGTTTAATTCATTGTTAATTGACAGATTAAGGTTGTTAATTGTTGATGCCTATTTTAGTTAAAAGTAGAATTTAGTTCAAATTGTTTTGAATTTCTTATTTCTGATTTTTTGTTCTGATTTTGGATTATTTGTTATTCATTTCAATTAGGATTGTGAATTGGTTATAGCTGAATTAAAATTGGTTAATCATAGCTAGTCTTAACTAGGGAAAAAGAATTGGGGTTTAATTGATGGGGTTAGGTTTGGTTGGTAATTCCTGAGGGTTTTAAAGGTATTTTAGGAAGGGAAAAAAGGTAGTTTTATTAGATTTGGTAATTTGATAAACCAGGCAAGGGTAGTTTAGGGATTTTAGGGGTAGAAAATCAGTATTAGAACCCTCTAGGACCTTTTAGATGGGGTTCTAAATTGAAATTAAAAGAAATAAAGTAGTAACTTCAGAAACAAGTTAAGTAAATGAAGGACTAATTGTGTAAAATTTAAAAATAGAGGAGGAAAAATTGTGTGAAGGCCTTCTAGAAGGTTCCTCCACATTTTTGCCTATATAAAGCAGCCCTTAGTGCCTTGTGGAATAAGTTTAGAGCCTCCAAAAATTTTTCCTCCCAAACTCCTCTTCAATTTCAGATTCAAGTTTGAAAAATTCAAATATTCAAAATCCAAACACATCAAAAACAGAAAAAAAAAAAATTATTAATTGTTGTTTCATTTGAAAATTCAAGGGAATTTCATTCTTCAGTTGTTGATTTTCAAAAAAAAAATTAGTTCAATCTTAGGTTCAGAAACTTCAGAGGATTGCTAGACTAATTTCAAATGATTTAGGTCTTAACAAGTGAATTGTAATGTGATTTGGTATGCTGAAAGTTTTAAAGGTGTACTGGGATTGATTCAAGTCAATTGATTCTATTTTGGTGGATTTATTACTTTTGCTCGGGTTTCAAAATTTCTGGGTTGTGTATTGCTGCTGATTGATCAAATCCCCATTGCTATTGCTTGCATTGCTGTGCTGATTCTCTGATTTCTCCTTGCTACAAATCCTCATTTGTTTATATTCTATTCTCCAGATACATATTTCCAACCTATGATGTTGTAACTTCATTGTTGAACATGAAATGCAATTAAAGTTGACATGAAATTACTGTCAGATCAGTGGCTTTGAAGGTTGTTTGATATTTCGATTAATAGTTGATCATTTAGCTTGATAATTATTGTTAGTAGACTAGATTGGTATTGGTTCGAACAATTGACATGTGGATGTATAATTAGGACTTTTATAGTTCAGTTTGGACTTTGTCTTTTTTTATGATTTTTATTGGATTGTTATGATATAATGGGACTGTTATGAACGGTGGACCATTAAACTAGTTCAAATTAGATCATGATGTAATGATAATTGATTATAGGATAGATTTATGGCTTAATTTTGACTTGAATGAAACTAATTGGACTGTAACAGCACTGCTTAGACTGTTAGTTGGTTGACTATAAGTGTCGTTTGTTATTTGAGTGACTGTCATAGCTAAATTGAAATTAATTTTAGGTTAGTTATTAGATGAAATAGCAACTGATTGTTCTATTGCTTCTGTATCGCACGCATGCATAGGTTAAATTGGATAAAGTGTATATGACTGGAATTGTAAGTAGCTAAATATGCGTAAAATCAGCTTGTTAGTCATTCTATATACTATAGTGAATTTTAATTCCATGATTGAGACTTCAATTTTCAAAAGTAAGCATCTAAGGCTTCAATATAAAATCAGAGAAATACGTAAATAGCTGGATTAATAAACTGCATTGTTGAATTGAGTTGTGGTCAGTGATTATCTAGGCTGCACATGCATGTGAGATTTAATTTCCATAACCAAAATAATTTGAACTTCAAAATGTCTGTAAATTGGCTTAGTTGACATGAGAACCTATCTTGCTGGGCTTGACTGCTAAGCCCAAACAGCCGTCTGCAGCTTTCAGTTGAAACACTCTTCAGCCCAGGCCCACGAATGGCATGCCCCTTGGCCTACTTAATTAATGGTCTTTTAGGTGGGTTACATTCATGGCCCAAGTGATTTAAGGGTCTGACTTCATGTGAGTTCCTGGACCCAATTGCAATGATTCTTAAACAATGTAAAATTAGAATTTTTCTTTTATTAGTAGAGACAAAATAAATTAGAGAATCATAGTCACTTTTAGGTTTGCCTTTATAATAAACGAGATGAGCCTCGCCAAATAAAAATACAAAACGCGGGGCCATCGGTAAATATTTATATAAAATACTTAGAAGTCGGGAGGACTGTTTAGCGAATTTCACGGTCTTCCCCAAAAATAATAAACGTGTAGTTGCTTTAGGCGTGTATTTTAATGATATTACTTTCCTAAATACGGTTGCACATTTATGTGACCCAAATCCAAATCTCAATGAAATCGAAATGTGTCAAAAGCCACGGGCGCACTGGTGCGACGTGGTTCGAGATACATTTTTACGACGTTGTAATTCTTATTAAAAATGAATATATAATAAAAGCGGGTTATTAATAAAAGGCACATATAATAGAACATGTATTGAAATCAGATAAAATCAAATACAACAGTTGAGCGATCGTGCTAGAACCACGAAATCCGGAAATGCCTAACACCTTCTCTCGGGTTAACAGAATTCCTTATCCGGATTTCTGGTTCGCGGACTATTAACAGAGTCATAATTTTCTCGGTTCGGGATTCAACCGATGACTTGGGATACCATTAATCTTCCAAGTAGCGACTCTAAAATTTTAAATAATAAATCCCGTTCCGATTGTCCTTTAATTGAAAAAACTCTTTTACGCCCTTGCGGATATAGCGAAAAAAGGAGGTGTGACAGGGATTTCCTCTCATTCTCCTCATTTTTCAAATCCTAGAACCCTAGAGGCGATTCTCCTAAGAAAAATTCTTCCCCAAAACTTTGGTAAGTGATCCTAACCCACTTTCTTTTATTTTTCCATCACATTTCATAAATTTTCAACCAAAAATCTAAGATTTCTATGGTAGAAATTGGGAGTTTGGGTAGAATTAAGAATTCTTATAAATTGGGGATTTAGACCTTAATTTGACTTTTGATTCCAAAACCAATTGTATATCCAGGCTCGGGGGTGAATGGGTAATCAAACTTTGGTCTGAATTTCGAGTTTTGACCAAGTGGGCCCAGGGTCAGTTTATGAATGTTTTGGGGAAAATATTGGGAAACCTATAATTATGCATTGGAATTGATTTCTTTAGCGGTAATTGATGTTATTGAGTTGATTATGACTAGATTCGAGTGGATTCATGGTGGAATCGAGAGGTAAAGCAGTATTTGAGCTTTGAATTGCCCGTTGGCTTGGAGGTAAGTTCTTGGTCTAACCTTGACTCGAGGGATTATGGATCCCAGACTTAATTGTTATGTGAAATTCCATGTGTGTGGCATATTGGTGTGGTGACGAGTACCTATGTGTAGGGGTGTTCATAAAAACCCGAAAAACCGAACCAAACCGAAAACCAAACCAAATCGACCAAAAAAACCGATACTTTTTGGTTTAGTTTGGTCTTGGTTTTGAATTTTAAAAACCGATCAAATTTGATCTGGTTTTGATTTTAATCGGGAAAAAACCGAACCAAACCGATTATAGGAGTAACTATTTTAAAATTATTATTACACCTATATATATATATATATTTTTATACAAAGTTTAAAAAATTAATGGTAAATGTTAATAGTTTGCACTCTTAGTATATTTCTTTACTTTTACATTCTACTTTGATTGTTAGTTTTTTTTTGTTAAGTGTAAGAATCCATTTCGTGTTAAAAATAATATATTTTTAATTGAGTCCTTAAATTATTCATCATTGTTTGATTGAATTATCATCAATATATCTTGGTAAATAATAAATTTCTCAAAGGAAAATCGATTTGATAGTGTTACGTTGAAAATGTGGTTGCCGGAATATGTGTTTGGTAGTGTATGCCTTATATTTAAGAAAAACCTCGACAAATAATGAAAAAAACCGAAAAACCGACATAAACCGAATCGAGAAAAAATGGACTTAAATGGTTTAGTTTGGTTCTAATATTTGAAAAATCGACTTACTTGGTTTGGTTTCTTTTTAAGGAAAAACCGATCCAAACCGAACCATGAACACCCCTACCTATGTGCCGCCAAATTATCTATTAATCCTTCCCTTCCCCATTTCCTAATATATTATTTTCCTGTCTTAACTACCACTTACTTCCATGTCTAATTATTTCTTGTTAAATGTTGTTTTCTCTATTGAAGTTATTAATTGTTCCGTAGTTTCATTATATTACATTGTTAGTTTAAGTTGGTTTATTGGTGCTTCATGATACATTTTGGTTGGTTTCGCTTTATAGTATTAACTGATGAAGTTTTATAATTGTATAGATTTTCCGTTGTTTGGGTTTGAGGTATGAACGTTGTGGAGAGTTTTTGATTTAATTTTTGAAACACTTGTTCTTATTTTGTGAATGGTACTGATATGGTGGGATCAAGTTGCACGCCAACAGGAGGAATAAGGGTGAAATGTGATTTTCTAGTGGGATCGGGTTGCGCGCCGCATCAAGGAGTAATAAGGATGGACTAGTGGAATTGGGTTGCACGCTGCAACATGAGGAATACGGGTGATATATTGAGGAGTAATAAGGGTGGGCTGGTGGGATCGGGATGCGCGCCGCATCAGTTGTTGGCTATGTATGCTTCTTCTGTTGTGATTCATTATTGTGGTATTGAAACTCTCTTAAGGATTGGTTATAGCTGAGTATTGGTAGGATAACTGGGTTTTGTATTTATTTAATGCAAGTTATTGCTCCATTTCGTTTCGTTCCTGTTGCCTTATAATAAACTATTGCAGGATATATTGTTTATGCCCCGATGTAGCCTCGTCACCACTTCGTTGAGGTTAGGCTCGGCACTTACCAGTACATGGGGTCGGTTGTACTGATACTGCACTCTATACTTTCTGTGCAGACTTTGGAGCTGATTGTGGCTGATCGAGAGGTCGGTTGCAAGCATTCACCAAGGAGACACAAGATAGTCCTGCAGGCGTCCGTAAACCCTGGCGTCCCCTCCTATGTTTTCTCATTTCTGTTTTATTTACTTCCGAGATAGATATATATTTCTTTCAAAACCAAACTTGTAGTTATTCATAGAACGTTCGTGAACTGTGATACCAGTTTCTGGGTGGTAACTGTTTCGGTTTTTTTGTTAGTAGTATAAAGATATTAAGTTAATTATGTACTTCCACATTTAATTTCGTTGATTTAGTTTTGTTAAGTTTTAATTATAAAAAGTAAAGGAAAAAGGTGAACAAATCTCTAATGTTGGCTTGCTAGCGAGTGCTATGTTAGGCGCCAATACGATCCCGACGGTAAAAAATTCGAGTCGTGACAGGTTTTTTTCCCCCTAATCCTCGTTTTCAATTTCAAACTCAACACTAAGTTAATTTTTCTAGTTAAATCAAAGATGAAATAAAATCTAATTTATTGTTAATTAACTTAAATTGGGTTATTTTATTTTTATATAGTAATTCTCTGCAACAATTTTTTTCATTTTTCCATTTATCTCCCATCAGAAAATCTTGAAGGATGTAGCAAATTCATCTGTATTCACAATTTGAAACAGAATGAATCAATGGATTTGAGCTATTCCACAGGTTTCACTCTCAGAAATAACAATGTAAAGTTTTTGTGACAAAGTTTTATTCTAATTTGGTTAAAACTGTGGAAACATCAATTTGGAAGATATAAACTATTCCTCTTTAGCAGTTCATAATGTATTCCCTCCGTCCCACAATAAGTGTCTAATTTACTTTTAGCTCGCCCATTAAAAAAATACTAAATCCTATATAAAATTACCTATTATGACTAAACTACCCTTATTTAGTAAGTTAATGTGATGAGAGAGAAATTTTTTTAGGGATATGCACATAAGTGTAAAAGAGTAAAAACAAATTGAATTTTTTTCTTGATTACCTAACTAGACACTTATTTTGGATCAAAATCAAAAATTAAATTGGACACTTATTATGGACCGAAGGGAGTATTTTACCGTCACATTTACCAATATGAACACTTCAATATAGTAACCTTTATAGTTTTTAAAAATAAATTAATAAAAATAAAATAAGTGCAAGATACAAAAACAAGAATGTTTTTCTTGGAGAGAAAACGAAATTAAATTGCTAGTGAGTAAGAATGAAGAATTTAGTGGAAATGATCACTTTGTTACAGAAAAAATCAAAATTGAAAGCCAATCCGTATTGAATCCACATTAAACCCGCTACCCGCCTACCTCGCTTTAATATTTTAAAAATTGTTTTAACCCGTCCCGCACCTGCATAAAAATAAATTCACCCCTCCCTCATCAATCAAAATCCGCCCCACCATATTGGCACCCTACAGGCCAATAGTAATTGTAGAGGCAATCCTCAGCCAAGTGGTGTTGGCTTATATTTTAGTGAATTGTTAGAATTCTTTTTTCATCTAAAATGTTGTATAATAGTGAATTTATTCTACTCATATCTACACTACAATAATTTCAAGTTTTACTCGTTGTTATTTGGGATTTTGACTTTATATACTTCCAGCTTGTAAGTACGTTATAAATTATAATCTTACTTCATCCGGCCAACTTTATTTGATTTTTTTGATATTTACACACATATTAAGGAATTCAACTTTTAGCATTAATTGATAATAAAATTGACTATATAAGTCTTAATTTGTTCATTAAAAATATGACAAATACTCGTAGCCTCTTTACTCTAAAGGCAACTTTCAAAAAAAAGTTATTTTTTTTTATATCTGAAAAATTAAATATTGCAAACCACAAAAAAGACCAAAAAATCGATTAAAGTGGGATAAAATATTTACTTAAAGTAAAGGCAAAAATATGAGACTAATAAGCTCGAGCAAATACCTCTCTACCAATTTTAAAATTTGTACTCTAGCATTCTTTGTTCTTTAAATTTTTTTAAGGCAATAAATATTCATTCAACTACAAAGTCGAGGAAGAAATCTGAAAAAAATTTCAGTATAATATGTTGGAGTTCGAATTTTTTATATATGAGATTCTAGCATAATGTATTGGAATTTCATAATGTGTTGGAGTTCCAATATGTTGTACTGGAGTTCCAATATACTATGCTGGAAGTTTATACGCCGGAGTCACCTTATAAGAAGGGATGTCAAATGACTATGTATATTTACTATGTATTGACTTCCCTTAATTTCCTGGTATATTCACTTTTATATATTTTGACATTCATTAATGAATATTTGTGACGACCCGGCCCGTTGTCACGTAAGTTACCGCCCTATTTTCCCCATATTATGTTGTTCTATGCTCCAATATCAGTATTTGAATGAATCGAATAGAATTGGATTGGTTTTAGTTGGAAATGAGACACTTAGTCTCTTAAAGGAAAGCTTGTTTTGGAAAAAGTCAACTGGAAGTTGACTATTTACTTAGGAGGCTCAGATGTGAATTCTGATGATTCGGTTAGCTTCGAGGGATGATTTGTGACCTAGGAGTGTGAACGGAATTGAATTTGGAGGTCCGGTGTAGAACTAGGCTTGAATTGGCGAACTTTGAATTTTGGCGAATTCCGGTTGATAGGTGAGATTTTGATCTGAGGGTCGGAATAGAATTCTGAGAGTTGCAGTAGTTTCGTTAGGTGATTTTGGATATGTCTGCAAATTTTCAGGTCATTCAGGTATCGTTTGGTCGGGTTTTTGATCGAAAGTGCATTTTGGAAGATCTTGAAGAACTTAGGCTTTAATTCGAAGAAATTTAATGATTTTAATGTTAACGATACTGTTTTGATGATTGGAACAAGTTTAAATAACGTTGTAAGATGTATTGGTATTTTTGGTTGAGGTACCGGGGGCCTCGGGGTGATTTCGGATGACTAACGGAATGAAATTTTGAGTTAAAGATTTGCTAAGGGATCTGATATCTGGTATTTCCGCTTCTGCGAAAATGGACCGCAGAAGCGGGTGAAGGATCGCAAAAGCGGTCTGGGGCTGAGTTGAGAAGTTCCGCAGAAGTGGAATTGTTTCGCTTAAGCGAGTCCGCAGAAGCGGGTAAGTGGTCGCAGAAGCGGAACATTTTTTGCAAATGCGAGTCCGCAGAAGCGGACTATTAACCGCAGAAGCGGTCCTGGAAAAAAAATGGAGGGAACCGCAAAAGCGGAAAAATACCGCAGAAGCGGAAGTCGTATAAGCGACATTTTTACCGCAGAAGCGAAAAATGCTGAGTGTTTAATGAAACAGTGGGGTTCGAATTTCAGAAGTTAGAAAAATATTTTGGGACTTTAGGAGAGGCGATTTTGGGCGATTTTTGAGAGATTTCGAAGGAGATTCCATCAGATATGAACTTATAGCCTCAAATAATATTGTTATGGTATAAAAACAAGGATTAAATACTGAGAATTCAAGGAATTTAAGGGTAAAAATGGTGGTTAGGGCTTGAAGCCTAAGAGAGTCTAAATTGATGATTTGAGGGGCTAAATGGACTCCGATTCTTGTGTAATTGATATGTACGGACTCGTGGTGAGACGAGAATTTTCGAAAATGTGAATTTCGTAATTTTTCAATAAGTGGGCTTGGGCTCGGGTTTTGCTAACTTTGTGTTTTTGGGTATTTTTTGAGTTCTTTTGATTGGGTTAAGTTCCATTAGCCTATTTTAATGTATTCCTTGTGATTTTGATCAGATTCGACACCCGATGAGGTTGATTCAAGAGGGAAAGGCTTAGCAGACTAGTCTCGTGGTCGGTTCGAGGTGAGTAATAGATGTGGATGATGACCTGAGGGTTTGAAACCCCGGTATATCACACTATGACGCTATATTGAGGCAAGACACGTACTCTATAGTGAATGCGGGGTCGAATGTGATCGGGGACTATGGCTTAGTCCGCTCGAGTGATGTTGTACTGTGTTGTTAGCTATAAATTAGCCGGTAAACCTCCTACTTGGATGGTTATGGATATAGCTGGGCTGCGTGCCGATTATTTGGATCCCGTAGGGAGTATTATCACTGTTTCTGTGATTTATACCATGTTTTCATGATATCAGTCCTGAGCTAAATATTGTCCTGAAATGACTAGCAAAATTCTAAGGTTTCAAACACCTAATTGATAATTACTGATAATTGGAACTAAAACTGGTAAGTTAACTGTACCTGTGTGGCTTGCATGCATATAGCTGGACTGATAGTGGATCGGGCTGCACATGGCAGCGTATGTTACTATGATATTGAGCTTGGGCTGTAGGAGCCCCTACGGAGTCTGAACCCCCACAGTGAGTGTGGGTACCAAATGGATCAGGCTGCGCGTTGCAGCAGTCATGTGCATTGCATTGCATTCATGCATTGATATATATATCTGCTTTGACTGTTTCTGCTAGCTGTTGTTACACTGTTAAATGTGTAGGAGTACTGTTCTTAGCTTTACATTGTGCTATTTTGTTTTGGGATTTCTTACTGTCAGACATTATACATGTCTATTACCACTGAGTTGGAAGTACTCACTTTACTCCCTGCACCTTGTGTGCAGATCTAGGTACTCCGGGAGCTAGCTGAGCTTTCTGCTGATTTCGGATTTTCGTTCGGAGTTGTCGAGGTAGCTTCCTGAAGTCCGCAGGGCCCGACTCCTCCCCTATCCCCTGTTATTTGTCTTTCCGCGTATTTCAGACTATGTATTACTACAGTTTTATTATACTGTACCTGTCAGAGGCTTTAGACTCATGACCCCCAGGTCTTTGGGAGGTTGTTCAGTATTGTTGATTTTCGGATTATTTCTATCTATCAGTTATACTTTTAGTTTCAATGCGGTTAATGATTTTCAAACAAATGGTTTTGAGCTTTATGCTCGGGTTGAGAGTGAAATTGGTCGGGCTTGCCTAGCAGTTGTGTTGGGCGCCATCACGACCGGGTTTTGGGTCATGACAAGTTGGTATCAGAGCCTAGGTTACTAGGCCTCATGAGTCATGAGCCGATTAGTAGAGTCTCGCGGATCGGTACGGAGATGTCTGTATTTATCCTCGAGAGGCTGCAGAACCTTTAGGAAAACTTCACTTTCTTGGAATTCTTATCGTGCATACTTGATTCAGCTTGAGATGTAACTTTTGAAATCCCTTCCGCACGTCTGTATGCACACATGAGCGCTCGGTATTATAAGTGCCCTGATGGCTTGTGATTCCCCGATCTATGGGCGAGATGTGATTCCGTGAGTTCGATGTTGGGCCAGTCTTGAGGACTTGAGGCCGGATCTTACCTATGTCTTGAGCACCGAGGTGCTGATTGTGTGAGTAAGTGTTATGAACTTATATGTTCGATATTGTCCCTATTAGCCAGAATGGTAGTTGTATATCCATGTGATGAGTATGTTAGCACTGCAAGATGTATCTATGTGACTTGGTAGTGACGAAGGAGTCTGTTGAATGGTAGATGAGCTGTTAAGTGGTTCGTTTCCTATTATGATCTGTTGTGTAGCCCCGAGTTATGGGCGCGTGAAGAATATTTTCATGTCTCTTAGTTGGAAAGTAAAGTACATTACATGTGGCGGTATGAGTTCAGACTCAGGAATGCTGATTGGTTGTGTAACATATATAATAGTGGAAGGTATGCTGAAATACTGAATTGAGGCAAAGCAGGTGGGATATCTCCTGCGGAGTGTCCTTAAGTGGTATGACTCTTATATGTATATTATAAGATCTCATGTGTAATTGAAAGGTATTTTCTATGTGTTATGATTCGAATAGGTACAACGCATGTCCATGTATCAATGTTGATAATATAATACATGTAGTATTGAGATTAATGTTGTTGATATACATTGTGATGCTTTGTCAAGTCGTGGGC